>RJWJ010005920.1:0-65438 GCA_004363605.1 Indri indri
CCTGAGTATGTCCCTGTCTTGTGCTGAGCCTCAGTTTCCTCAGCAGAAGAAAGAGGGGACTGGGTGAGACCTGTGATTTCCACACTCTGTTGAGTTGCAAGAAAATAAGGGAGATCAGAGCTGGGGCTGGCTGAGCCGCCTGGGATCTGCCCCTCCTCCACAGCACCCCTCCATTATCTGGGCCAAATTCCTGGGTGCTTTCCTGGGGTTGTTCTAAGACTACTGTTCTAGGGCCCCCCATGGACCCCGGACTACCTTTCCAGGCAGCCTCAGGGCCTGCACCCACCAGCTCAGCCACACACATCTCCCCCCAGGCCAGGGTTTGCATAAGCAACTGAACTTTCCCTACAGGCAAAGTCCGAGGGCTCCGGGCCAGGTTGGGCCCTGGGCAGGGTTAGTGGACAGCTCTGGAGGAGGCACTTGGGGGGCTAGGTCCTGGGGGAAGGCAGAGGAAAAAGGAAGCCAAGTTGATGGCACCTGATGGCGTCCTCCGGGATCCCCGCCGGAGTCCTTCCTCCTACACCATCCTCCTCGCCAGTCCCCGAGTGGAGTTTCTAAAATATGGATCTGCCCGTGTTACTGCCGACTTTAGTTCCTTCCTGTCTTCTTCTCAGGAAGTTGCTGTTCCTCAGTTTGGCCCCCTCACCGTCACTCCCGGCCCTGCTCACGTCCCAGCCTCTTCCCTGGACACCTTTTGCCTCTTCTAGGCTCTCACTCTTCTGACTTCTTGCTGTTCTTTGCAAATGCCCTGTTCAGCCTGACCTCTGGGTCTTTGCCAGTGTTAGTCCCTCTGCTTGAAACACTGTTCCTTGCTCCTCTTTGCCTAGCTGGCTCCTACTCATCTTTCAGATCTCAGTATAGGCTTCCCAGCCTTCCCAGCCCTGCCCAGTTTGGGGCTGGGCTTGGCCCTCGATGCTGGGCTCCTACAGGACTCCGTGCTGCTCAGACATGGCACTTAACACCCTGCCTGGTAGCTGCCAGCCTCCCAGCCCATCTTCCCCAGGGAGCAGGCGAGGGTCTGGTTCACTGCTCTGTCCCCAGTGTCTGGCATAGGGCTTGGTCCCAAGGGACCAAGTGAAGGCTTTCCAAATGAAAGAGCTAGAGGGAACAAATAAGTCCCTGGTGCAGAACCGGGGTGGGAGCAGGACTTTGGACTTTGAGGCTCAACTGATCCTCACATCACTCCTCCGGTAGCTGGCAGACACTGTCAGGGTGAGATAGGCAGGTAAGATCACAGCTTCTACAGCTGGACTTCTGGGGTTCGAATCCTGGGCCTGCTACCTACACCCAGGAAAGTTACTTAAACCCTTTGTGCCTCATTTTCCTCATCTGAAAAATGGGCATAACAATAGTACCTACCTCATAGGGTTGTTAAGAGGAAAAAGTGAGAGAAGGCATGGCAAGTTCTCAGAGCAGCATCTGGCACAGGATCGATGCTTAGGAAGGCTTTGCTATTATTACCTTTTTTTTGTTTGTTTATTTTTTGAGACAGAGTCTCACTCTTTTGCCCCGGCTAGAGTGAGTGCCGTGGCGTCATCCTAGCTCACAGCAACCTCAAACTCCTGGGCTCAAGCGATCCTGCTGCCTCAGCCTCCCGAGTAGCTAGGACTACAGGTATGTGCCACCATGCCCGGCTAATTTTTTTCTATATATTTTTAGTTGTCTGATTAATTTCTTTCTATTTTTAGTAGAGACGGGGTCTCGCTCTCGCTCAGGCTGGTTTTGAACTCCTGAGCTCAAACAATCTGCCCGCCTGGGCCTCCCAGAGTGCTAGGATTACAGGCGTGAGCCACCGCGCTCAGCCTGCTATTATTATCTTTATTATTATTGAGAGCCAGAGCTGAGGGTGAGGCTGAGACTCAGAGAGGGAGGTGACTGCTGGAAGCTGCCAAGCAGGAATGTGTCTCTTGCCTTCCCGCCCCAACCCTGTGCCCCCCACCTGCACTATGATTGCCCCTCCCACGCGCGCACACACACACACACAGACACAGACACACACTGCGACCCTGCAGGCCACTCCACCCTCCCACGTCACAGGCTCCTTGCACACTCGGGCTCTCCCGGCACTTGGCTGTCTGAACTGAGCCCAGAAGATTCCCATCCTCCTGGGCACGCACCACTTACTGGCTGTGTGACAAGGGTACGTGCTTAACCTTTAAGATTTTGTGTCCTCCTCTGTGCAATGGGGATAATGAGAGGACCTATCTCCTAGGACTCCTGGAAGGATTAAAGGAAGCAATGTGTGAAAAGTATTTAGCACAATACCCGGCGGAGATTAGACTATGAATCCTGTTACTAAATGACGACCTCTGGGCTGAGAACTCCAGCCAGCTCTGGTGAGTGCACAGTTTGCCTCCAGCCCGGTGCGTCCCTGGGCTGCCGCCGGGGCTCCGGAAAGGAATTGCTGCTAGTCTGGCCAACCTGCTCTTACGGAGCCTGTGTGCCACCCCCCTGCCACTGTCTCTTGGTCAGGGCTCAAACCAGTACAGGCGAGGGTGAGATGAGGGGCCCAGGACCCCTGAGGAGTGGCAGCCTGTGATGAGAAGATTAAAATATCAAAACCACCACAACCCCTCTGCTCTTCACAGCACTTTGTAGTTCACCAAGCACTTGATGTAGGTGAAGCAGCCCTGTGAGGTGGGCAGGTAGAGATGGCGACTGTCATTCTATGGGGAAGGAAGCTGGCGCCTCAGAGAGGTTGGGTCACCAGCCTGGCGTCACACAGCCTTTAGGAAGCGGAGGCAGAAGGTGAACCCCAGCCTGCCAACTCCCGGTCCTGTGCTCCTTTAACTCCTGATTCTGGCTGACCCTTCCCCCACCAACCCACTCTTGGGAAAGAGCCCTGGCTGGTCCTGGCTGTGCTGTGCTCCAGGGAGGGCAGGGGCTGAGGCTTCTCCACCCCCACCAAGGACTCCTCCCCTCTCTGGCCCCGCAGCTCAGGAGGGAGGAGCCAGGGTGGCGCCCAGACTCAGGGATTTCACGCACTGGTAAAATTTCCAAAAACACTTTGGGGACTGCATAAGTATGTCAACTTTTTATTTTGCCAAGTAAGGACAATTTTTTAAAAAAATTCCCAGCGCATCATTTCATAAAAGAAAGGACATAATTTCATGCTAAAAGACAGTCTTTAAATGGAATAAATTTAGCTTTATGAAAGAGTCACCACATTGTCCTTATTTTCCTGGCTTTTGCCGTAGGCCACTAAAAGCTGCCATGGGTCTGCTGATGAGTTGGACAAGCATTTGGAGGTTGGACTTGGCAGTCACACAGATGTGGGTTCAAGTCCTGACACTGCCACAGACAAACCGTGTAACTTGATGTGTGTTATTTCGCTTCTCTGAGTCTCAGTTTGTCATCTGCAGAATGGGAACAATAATAGTGGCTGTTGCATAGCATGTACTGAAAGAACCAGATGGCCTAGTGTTTGCAGAGCACTTGCCCAGATCAGTCAGGCCCTGGTTTCCATCTAGTATCCCTGCCCTGCCCCTATCAGGCCCCCCCACTGCCCACAGGGTAAGACCTGACAATTGAGGTCCTCAGGGCCCAGGACACATTAGATGCTGCCTGTCTCGGGGCACAGGGGTTAGGGAGACAGGTCCGATCTCAGCCTTCGCTCTGGCTGTTCCCTCCACCCAGTGTGTGCTTCCAGCTCGGTGTCTCCACACACAGGACCAAAGGGCCCTTTCTCCACTTCTCTCTAGTTGGCAAAACCCTTCTCATCCTTATGACTCAGCCTCTATGCCACCTTCATTCCTCACTCGGCAAACATTCGCTAATTACCAACCATGTGCCAAGCACGGTGCTTAACCCGCACCCCCCGCCCCCCAGCTCTCACAGCCCAGCGCGGAAAAACAAAGAACAAACAGGGCTCGGTGGGCAGAGCTGGCCTGGGCTGAGGGTGGGCAGGAAGCACCTCCGCAAAGAGGTGGTGCCCAGACTGGGACTGAGGAAGTATAGGAGGTAGCCAGAGGACGCGGCGGGTGGGACAGGGTGGGGTCACAGGCAGAAGAACACATGGAGCACTGAACAGCACAACACTTTGGGACACTAAGTCATTTCTTAGGTGAGCAAAGAGTGCTTGTGGGGAGGGGGTTTCTGACTCGGGCACCGGGGGTCGGGGAGTCGCTGTCAGGTGGACCAAGGAAGGAGGGCGGGTTTGGAGGGAGAGGCTGAGTTTGAGGTGCCCGGGGGATGGGGAGGAGAGGCGTCAGCAGCTGGCTGCACAGGGGCTCAGGCGTGAAACTGCAGAAGGCACGGCTGTCATCACGGAGGTAACCCTTGATGTCACAGGACTGCCCGAGACCACCCCCCAAAACTGCGCACAGAGAACAGGACCCAAGACAAAGCCCCGGCATCCAAGGAGCAGAGAGAGGAGGCGGAGCTTCTGACAGACCCCAGAGGGAAGAGGCAGAGGTGGCTGCGAGGAAAGCCAAGGGGAAGCGTGTCCAAGGAGGAAGGGCGACAGCTGGTGGAGTGGCTGAGTGCGTGGCTCCCAGGGAGCCACATTCTGCCTCTGGATCCTGCCTCCACCCCCATCAGCTACGCTGATGGTTGGGCAAGTCATTTAACTTCTTTATGCCTTAATCCCCTTATCTAGAAAACAGGGCTGATGTGGTTCTTATGTGTTTTTGGTGTTTTTTTTTGAGACAGGGTCTCCCTCTGTCATCCAGGCTGGAGTGTGGTGGTGTGAGCATAGCTCACTGCAGGCTTGAACTGCTGGGCTCAAGCGATCCTCCTGCCTCAGCCTCCCCAGTAGCTAAGACTTGTCACCATGCCTACCTAAATTTTTTTATTTTTTGGAGAGATGGGCTCTCGCTATGTTGCCCGGGCTGGTCTTTTTTGTTTGTTTGTTCATTTTTATTTTTCTTATATTAATCATTTAAAAAATATGGAACGCTTCACGAATTTGCATGTCATCCTTGTGCAGGGGCCATGCTAATCTTCTCTGTATCGTTCCAATTTTAGTATACGTGCTGCCGAAGCGAGCACCCCAGGCTGGTCTTGAACTCCTGGGCTTAAGTGATCCTCCCACCTTGGCCTCCCAAAGTACTGGGATTACAGGCGTGAGCCACCATGCCCAACCAGTATATTTTAAGTATAAAAAGCATGGGGGAGGAGGACTGAAAACCCCCTCAGCCTTCTTGCACCCCCAGGTTGCACCTCCCTCCCCCTGCTGGGCCATGGGCCACACTTTCCTCCCCCGTTCTATCTCTCCCACCAATCCCCAGAGAGTGGAAAAACGAGATGAGTGAATGAACTCAGAACAGGGGCTGCGCCCTCCTCTCAGAGAACAGGGGCAGCAGGGAGGCAGCACCCTTTGCTCCTCACCTGGTATTATGAGGAGAGGTGGAGAAGGCCCCCATGTGAGCTGTATCCTTGGGCAATCCGGGCCCTCCTTCTGGCCTCAGCTTCCCCATCTGTGAAATGAAGCCCGTAGATCTGCTCATGCTCTGAGGCCCTTTGGCTCTGACGTTCTGCAGCAGGAATATATGGAGAGAGGACCAGGACGGAAAGACCTATTCCTGACCTGCTGGCCCTGACCCCAAGGGAGGACGCTCCATGGGTCTGGATCCCCACTGTGCCCGGGGCTGGTCCCTCCAGCAGAGGGTGGCAGCTGGGCCAAGACTCGGCAGGAGCGGAGGCGCCCGGGGATTATGCTGACAGAGCTGTTCCCTCTCTCCCTCCTTCCTTCCCTATCCCCTCCCCTCCCGGGGGACAGACAAGCCCAGCAAAAAATAAACCCAAAGACAGTGACCTGGACAGGCCGAGGCCCCAGAGAGGAGGGGCAGGGAAGGAAGGGTGGAGGAGGTGCAGCCTGTGACCCTCCCCGCCACTGCCCCAAAGCAGTGGGTGCCTGATTGGATCCCTCCCCAGCCCCAAAGTTGGGCTCAGCGGGAGCAGGCATCTACCCTCCATCACTCACACTGTTGGGAGGGGAGCCATTTCTTTGCTTAATAGGACCATGAGAGCAAATATTTTGTCCGGCCCAGCTAGACAGGGGTGTCCAAGTTTGGGAAGAGTCCCTCAGGGACTCCCACTCCACCTCCTGGTTATTGGGCAGTCCTTCCTGCTGTCTGACCTCCATCCCTTCTGCTTCATTTATCTCCAGTAGGCTTTCCCTCTGTCCCACCTGCCTGGCCCCAAGGTGTCCGAGGAGTCAGGAGAGCATACCCCGATATTTCCCTCCAGCCCCTGGGCCAAGACCCTGCTCCACCCACAGCTCCCCAAATCTCCAGGAGGAAAGGATGAGGGAAGGCATCGCTGAGCTCCCTGCTCCCTCTGCCTCCCTCCCTCAGGCACTGCCCACGGATTCCCAGCCCAATTAGTCTGCTGCGTGGGGCTGCCCTCCCCAGGTGCCAAGCCCCAGGGCACACAGATCTTGCCCCAGGACAGAGTTGCCCAGAGAGACTGCAGTCCTGGGGAGGGGGGTTCTCTGGGGGCCCCAGAGGTCTGATCAGCACCTTCTCCCCAGCCTCTCAGAGCCCCTCTTGGGGGCAGGCAGCTTCCTGGGTGCCCTTCTAAGTGCCACCCTGTCCTCTGAGGCAGCCCAGGAGAAGGTGCTGGAAGATGAACTCCCCACCCCCAACTCTATAAAAGTCAAGGTCCTGAGACAGCAGCTCCTCTCATCCATCCAGCACTGCTCTGTGCCAGACAGCCCCAAGTGGTCCACTCTCCTGTTAGGCCCATTTTACAGAAGAGATACTGAGGCTTGGGGACCGGGATTGAGTGGGTGTGGGCACCTTCCCAGTAAGGGCCGAGATCTCTAAATCTTCTCTGGGAGTCCTTCCCCTTATTCCCTGAGAGGATTTGCTCAGAAGAAGGTGGGCGTGTGCCCCTCTCTCCCAGGAGTCCTTGGCTGCTTCTTTGAGAGCCGTGGCTCCACTTCCATCTCCCTGGGGCCAGGCTAGCTGCCAGGGCTGGAGAACGAGGTCCAAACCTCAGCCTCATAATGACACTCTGGCATACACCTCCTCCCCACGCACGCTCGCAGCCACGCGCGGCCTTCTCTCCGAGCCCGGTGAGAGGAGGCAGTGGAGGCCGGTGGCCCTGCGGGCTCTACAGTCTCCTCACAGTGCCCCTCCCCACCACCCAGGGCACACCCAGACATACTCACCATGCTGAGCTAGGGCCACCTGTCAAACTTCACCCCAGAGTAAAAGAATAATGGACAACAACAATATAATAATAAGGATAATGGCTAACGGTTGTGCCCAGCACAGTGTCTGGTGGTTTATCTCATCTAGCCCTGACAATCCGAGAGGCAGGTGTTATTATTCCCATTCCCAGATGAGAAAAATGAAGCTCAGAGAGGTTAAGTAATTTGCCCAAGGACACATGACTGCTAAGGGTAGAACCAGAAATGATCCCAAATCCGTCAGACTCAGCACCCATGCTCCAAACTCAAGTCCCCACTCTTCCCTACCCCCAGTCTCTCAACTCCCACACTAGGGCTGCCCCCAGGGCAGACACTCAGAGTTCTCTGCTGGGCCCCCTCACCCATAGAGAATTGGACCTGCCAAGGACTTGCCCAAAGACCCGCATCAGTGCAGGGGAGGTGGGGGACCTCACGTGGGCTGCTCCCAGTCTGGGGAGTTCCCTGCATGGCTTCCTTTCCGGGGAAGGGCAGGGCCTTGGCCAGTTCTGTAGATCCTTCCTCTCTCCCTACTCCCAGGCAGTTCCAGCTCCCTTGACTGGCTCAGAGAACCTTAAATTAATTACCCACTCAAAGTGCTGCCATCAGCCCAAGAATAATCACCTCTTGAAACACTCCTGGCTCCAACCTTCTGAGGATATAGGCTTCTGCAGCAACAGGGATTGAAGTTAGACATCCAGCAGGGCTTCGTCAACGGCAAGAATGAATGTACTATGGAGCTGGGGAGGGGTGGGCAGACCATGAGAGCTCTAACCTGCCCCTGGGACCCCAAAGGGGAACGTGGGGAGAAGGGAGCAAAGGAGTGTAAGGGGGAGAAAAAGGCGAGGAGCGAGGTAGTTTAGGAATAGTATGGTCTCTCCCTGCTCCTTACAAATCAAACCAAAGGACAGGCTGAAAAACAGCAGCACGAAAAATTTGGGTGACACTTGAAGACTTTCCCAATCACAAGGCAAAGTTCTTAGAGCATCGGTCTTCCCTGTTGGCTCAGGCTAAGAAATTGTTATCTGAAGTCCTGATCTGATAGGCAAAAGACCCGGGTTCCTGGCACAGTCCTACCACTGACTCACTAGGCAGGGCCTTAGATGAGTATCTGCCCCCTTCTGTGCCTTGGTGTACCCGGCAGTACCCCGCAAGGTTGGATGGAAGGACCTCAGAGGGCCCTCCAGGAGGAGCAAGGGCCAGCAAAGTTCTAGGAAGCCAGCCACCCTCCTCCTGCGTGAGTCTGCGGCTGCCCTCCAGGGCGGACGCACAATACGGACAGACCTAGAAGGGTGGCCCTGCGGTTGTGGATAGCGAAGGCAAAACACTCAAGGAATGGAGCCAGCTCTGTTCTGTCCTAGGGGTCGGGGCTGTAGCCACGGGCCCAGGTGTGTGTCTCTGGCTACATGTCTGCAAAGTTGGGGAAAAGGGGGAGGCCGCTGTGCACTAGATGCCTTTTCACTGGATGCATGCCGCACGTGTGTCAGTGTCGCGGTGAGTGTGTATGCGCGACATTCAGACGGGCACACAGCCGGGAGATGCGTGGACATCAAAAGTGTGGCCGCATTGGGTGAGGCTGGAAGTTTCCACTCAATTCCACAAAATGCGAGCACTGCCCACCCCGGCTGCCTGTGTGCTGGGTGGTGGGGACGGAGAGGCAGATGACACAGGCGCGATGCCCCGAGGAGCCTGGGGTTGGCTGAGGCCGAGCTGCAGAGAACGGCGGCTCCAAGTCAGACCCGGCTCTAAGCCGAGGCCCTTCCACGTTAAGTGAGTGACCTGTCCTAAGTCTCCGTCTCCTCACCTGTCAAACGAGGAGGACAACAGTGCCCACCTAGCCAGGCTGTTGAAGGACGCGGGGAGAGCGGTTTACAGAGCACCACCAGAGATTCCAGTTCAAACTCTGAGAGCCTGGCCAGGCGGCCGCAGGGAACGGTTAACAGTCCTGGACAGAGAGTCAAGAGTCTTGGGGTCTGGTCCCCTGCATCTGCCACTAACTTACCATGTGACTTTGATCTTCAGAGCCTCAGTTGTCTCCTAAGTAAAATGGGGCTGTCAAATGTAAGGACCGACCTAGCAGGGATGCCGGAGGGGTTCTGGGTACACTTTGCTGGGATTATTTCCAAGCCAGGCGACGTTCTTTCCCAGATGGTCAGTGGGGGACGTCGCGGGGGCTCTGGGGTTAGGAGTCTGCGGGCCCCAGGAGCTGCCCCCACCTCCTCTTTCCCCATTCCCACAGCTTCTGACCCCAGGGACAAGGCCGAGGGAGGATGTTTACAGAGCCGTAAACCTTCACATAGAGAGTCTGCTAGGCAGCTGGGGGCTGGGAGCGGCGGGCACCCATCTATCTCCCAGCACCTTGGAGAGGCTGGCGGGAGAGGGGGTCTCGCTCGGCCCCTTCCGGCCCTCTGGCTTCCAGGGAGGCTGGTGTGGCCCCTGAGAGGGGTGTGCTGCTCACCCCGTGCTGGCGTGCGGCACCAGCGTTCCTCCCAAGGGCTCAGACACTAGGACGGGTGGCAAGGTGGCATTTCTTAAAATTCAGAGAGCAGGGCCTCTGAAGAGTTGAGGGCTTAAATCAGGGAGTCGGGCACAGGGAGGGGTTTGGGGCTTGGGGATGGGACTGAGGACCTAGAGAAGGAAGGAGAGCTTACAGAGGGGCCCAGAGACCCCTCATTCTGGATCTCAACAAGAAGACAGGAGTCAGCAGTTCTCACTTCCCAGAGGCCACAGCTGCTGGCAGGAGAGGCTGTATCAGGGCTTGTCCTCCGGGCCATACCCCAGCCCT
Organism: Indri indri; assembly: GCA_004363605.1. Taxonomy (NCBI): domain Eukaryota; kingdom Metazoa; phylum Chordata; class Mammalia; order Primates; family Indriidae; genus Indri; species Indri indri. The sequence goes on from RJWJ010005920.1 coordinate 9,918, forward strand.
AGGTGCCAGAAAGGTGCAGGTTCTGAGTGGGGCCCAGAGGGGCCCAGCTGGCAGGTGTGAGGGGGGTGCCCCCCAGGGCGAACCGGCCTGCTCACCCCAGCCCTTCTCCTTCCCAAGCCCTTCTCTTGCAGGCTTTCTGCTGGGGCCCCTCGGCCACAGCCTGCGTCTCTGGGAAGGGGGTCCTGGCTAACTGTACCCACGGGGCCCGCCTCACTTGGGCTGCCTCTGAGGGAGACTGGGGAGGGGAAAGGATTAGATCAAAAGTACACCGAAAGGGCTAGAAGTCCAATAGCAGGAAGTACTTCCTGGCAAGAATACACAAGACCCTGCAGTGAGTGACTGAGAAACCCCACATCTGGAGCTCCTCAAGAACAGGAGAGACCTTCTGTGTGGGCCCCTCCCCCAGCCCCAATAATAACAACAGTCTTTCACACTCAGGCCCTTGCAGCTTACGGAGAGCTTTCCCACCCTTTCCTCATCCAAGACGGAGGCTCGCAAAGCTGGGGTTCTACCCACTCTGACAACCCAAAGCTCAGAGAGGCCCAGTGATCAACCCCAGCCCGCAGAGTACACAAGAGGAGGGGCTCCTGACCCTGCAGCCCCCTTTGACCTCCAAGATGGACAACCAATTCCCTGAGATCCCTTCGCATTGGGATGTTTTCACACCTCATTTCCTCCCCGGAGCTCCCAAGAAATGCCTGGTCCTGGCCTCCTGGGGACAAGTGGTTAGGAGAAGCATGCCCCTGGCCAGGGCATTCCTGGCATCCTGAAACAGCAGGATGTGGGGTAAAGGTGTCAGCGGATTTAGCTCCTGGAGAGGAAGGGGAGGCCCCTCCAGAGGAGGCAACGGCAGCAGCTGGCCAGGAGGGAGGCAGCAGGTCCTTCACCTCCAGTGACCCTCTTGGGGACTGAGAGGCCAAGCCTGGCACCAAGGATCCCCACCTCAGAGCCCATTGGCTTCAACAGGCCCAGCCATGTAGTGGAAAAGTCACCTCCCAAGAGGAGCCCATGGTGGGCACAGCCACTCTCTGCGGAGTGTCCCACCCTCTTTGGGCCGTGCAGCCATGCTTAGTGAGCAGTCCCCTGCCCACCGCCCCAACTCCGCCAGCACTGAACCTTCATCACTCCAGCATCCTCTCTGTAGCAGCAAATATTCATCCAGGCTCTCCGGTGGGCACTAGGGGTTGGGCTACTCCTAACCGTTGACCCTGGCCCAAAGCTTGACCTCACGTCCTTAACAATTCCAACTGTTTGCCCCCGCCCGGCCGGGGTCTCTGCACAAAGTTAAGGCTGCACCTCCAGGTACTTAACGGCTGAGAGAGTTCTCTCCCTCTACCCTCCACCCCCCGTGCCGGCATCTCCCACCCCTTCACCTCCAAATTCTGTGGGCCCAGCTCAGATGGGGCAGAGGCAGGCAATCACGCACCAGAGGGACAGGCAGGAAGACAGATCAAAGCACAGGTGGAAGAAGAGTGGACAGTCAGGTGGACAGGTGGATAGACAGATGGACAGATAGGCACACAGATAACAGGACAGGCGGACAGAGATGGAAACAAACAGAAGGACAGCCAGACAGTTAGGTGGAGAGATGCACAGACCAGCCAACTTACAGGTGGAGACTCAGTGCGACAGAGGGACAGCCAGACAAGAAGAAGGACTGTCGGACAGTCAGGTGGACAGGCAGTGGGCCACCCAGGAGACCACACCAGATGGCCCTCTCTGACTGTGGTCAGAAGGGATTAATAGCAGCACATTTTCCAGGGACTGGAGGTCTCTCATGGGCACCTCCGAGCGTCCCAGCGCCAGGCCCAGTCCTTCAACTGATATCTGCGGGGCCTCTCATGTTCCCGACTGGGCCAGGCCATCCCCCAAGACTGAGCTCTGAGCTGCCAAAATTCACTCTTCGCATCCAAGAGGGGTCAGTGTTTTTGAAAGTTGTAAGAGCCCGGCGAGGGGGAGGAGGGGGCCTGCAGCGTCAGTGTTTCCAAACCTACCCCTCTCCTCTTTCTTTTTCCCCAGTGCCCAGAGCCAGGCCTGGTGCCGCCGGCCAGCAAGGCAGGCGAGCTGGGCTGAGCCGCCAGGGCGGGCAGGGCAGGCAGGGTGGCTGCTGGTGCCACCGGGAAGTTGAGGGTGGAGGGGAAGATAGAGTGAAGACAGACAAAGTCAGACACAGCACACACGAGTGTCGGGGCACAGGTGGCCCACAGGGACCCCAAAACATCTACAATCAGGGGCCGGCCCTGAGCTGGGGTGAGGGCCGTCCCTGGAGAGGGGCATCTCCAAGGGGAGCCCAGATGGGAGCCCATGATAGCTACAGAGCTGGGGAGGAGGCTACGAAGCGTGTGGGGGCCAAGGGGTCCTCCGTGTGTCTGGGACACAGGGTGGCAGTGGTGGGGAAGAGGAAAAGGGAACCCACTTCAGTGGCTCCAGACTTTGCAGAGTGGACAGGGGACAAGCAGCCGGATGTGGGGAGTACCTGGGACAGAGGAGCAGGGCTCGGCGATCAGGATGGAAATAAGGAGTCAGGTGGGGGGAGGTCAGAAGCGAGGTCAAGCAGGGATCGGGACGGGGACATCAGGGGTTAGGGTCAGGCTCAGGCTCAGGCTCAGGGAGGATCAGAAACGGGGCTGGGCCTGTGGGGAGAGAGATGAGGGTCGGCCGCGGGGTATGGGGGCAGGAGGCAGAGCCAGGGCGGGGCGGCCGTCCCCGGGGAGCCCAGGCTCGCACGGGGGCAGCGCGGGGCGGGATCGCGGAGACACGAAAGGGGGCGCGGGGTCGCAAACTCACATGAAGACGTGGTAGACGAAGGCCCAGCCGCGGGGCCGCTCCAGCACGTTGTAGACCCAGTTCTGCAGGCGGCGGTAGCGCTTGTGCGCGGCCGAGGAGCGCTGGCCGCAGGCGGAGCCCGAGCCGGAGCCCGGCCCAGGGAGGGGCGCGCCCGGCGGCAGGGGGCTGCCCAGGAGGCCGAGGCGGCGCGGGGAGCCGCCCCCGCCTGCCTCGCCCTGCTCGCTCTGCACGGCCGTGAGCGCCACCAGCTCGGCGCGGGGGGCGTCCCCGGGAGGGGGGCCCAGGCCGAGGCGGCGCGGGGGGGCCTCGGCCATGGGCGGCGCCGGGCGGGGGGAGGCCGGGGCCCGGGTACGGTCCGGGGCGGGGGCGCGCTCGGGGCGCTCAGCGGCGCATGGCTCGGACCCCGGGCCGTCTGGGCTGCCCGGGGCGGGCGCGGGCGGCGGGGGCTAGGGGCCGGGCCGGGGCCGGGGGCGGGCGCTCGGAGCCTGGGGGCCGCCGGAGCCCGCACTGACCGCCCGCTTCCCCGGCGACTGGGGCGGCTCTTTCCGACTCCAACTCTCTTATTACGCGCTCCATGCCGCTCGCCTTTCCACCTGCCGCTGGCTAGCCGCTCACATGTCAACCTCCCCCGCCCCGCCCCTCCCCCGCCCGCCCCCGTCCGCCCCGCGGCCGCCTTCCCAAATCGGGAGGGAGCGAGCGAGCGAGCCAGCGAGGCGAGGCGGGGAGAGGGGACGCGGGAGAAGGCGGCGGGGCAGGGCGCACGGGCCGCGCGGGCCGCCGAGTCGGTGCCCGGGCCGGACCGCGTGGCGGGGGCAGCGCGCGGGGCCGGGAGGCTGGGCGTGTGCGAGTGGTGTGCCCGGCGGCGTGGGGCAGTGTGGCCCTGAAGGCCAGCCGGGGCTGGGACGCCGCGAGTGTGGTTGTGGAAAGTGGGGCGTGGAGAGCGGAGTTGTGGCCGTGGTCGGCCGTGGATGGGACGCCGTGTCCCGTGGAGTTTAGGTGTGAATGGGTGGAGGAGTGTCTCCTTGTGCGTGCAGCGTGGGCGGCTTGGGTCCGCCAGGTGGTGGGAGTGAGTCAGTGAAGGTGTGGGTCGTGGGTACGCCGTGGCTGGATGCGAAGACGGATGTGCAAGCTGCGGAGTAGCGGTGTAAGCATGAGGTGTGCCCTTGGGGGTCGTGCCCTTTGTGCCATTGTGCGGGATGCTCAAAGTGTGCCCAGGGCTGTGTGTGACTGGCTGTGCAGCTGCAGCGGAAAGGCCCGGTGCCCGGGAGCTGTATCAGAGTGTGACACAGTGGGCCTCAGGTGTGTTCAGGTTTCCTCCCACCAACTGCTGTCTCCGAGCTTCCCTTTACGATGGGGGAAGAGCCCCCCAGTTAGGCCACCCTGCTCAGAAGAGGGGCCTCCCCTGATCCAGGGGCCTGCTGCCTGCCTCCCCTGGGTGGAAGCCCTCCCTTGTCTACTCCCAGGTCAGGGAACCAGGTTCAGGACAGATGGGGTGTTTGGAGGTAAGCTCTAAGCCAGTGTTGGGGGGGCAGACACCCACGTCCACAAAGGCCCACAGAATCCCAATCGGAAAAGGGGAGACTTTATCCCACGGATAAAATTCTTCTCAGTGCCCGACCTCCATCTCTCTGGCTGTAGTGGGGGGACTTCCCCTTTAGCCCTGCACGGGGTGGTAATTGGGGTTTCTGGATCCTCTTCCCCGCCACACCAGCCGCTTCCTCCGCAGGCCCTGCCCCAGGGTGAAGCGCTTCCACAGCAAACTCTTCCCGGTTCCTCCGGGAGGCTCTCGAGGGACAGAGCCGAGCGGGAGGGGCGGGGGAGGGGGCGGGAAGGCGAGCTCGATTCTCAGCTGTCAGCAAAGGCAGCATTGATCTGCTGAGCGCCGGCGGGGGAGGGAGGGAGGCAGGGCCGTGGGCAGGCAGGGAGGGGGCTGCAGGGACTGGGGGGTCCCCAAGCTGGGCTTGGCAGCTGGCCCTTACCCCTACCCCATAGTGACCCTTTCCTCTCTGCCTAGCTGGGGGTGCCTGCTGGGGTCTGACCTGAATCGCTGCTCCTGGCTCCAGGTGGGCCCAGGGGCACAGCCTAGTGCCCCTGGACAGGTTATGCCCCGATCCTCTACTGGTGGCTGGGGAAGGCTTCTGGGCCCTAGGGCCCCACTACGGATGCTGAGTTAACCATCCTCTCCCTATAAGCTGAAAATAACACACAGCCCCCAAATACATGGCACTGCCTCTCTGACTGTGGAACTGTCTGGGCCTTCTCAATCGTGGGTCCCGTGGGTGGGACTAAGGTCTAGGACATGAATGGTGCAAAGGAAGGCAGTTCCAAGGGGCCTGGGGGTGTTTCTTCGGGGGTCTTTTTGAAGCTCTTCTGTGGGCAGAAACAGAACTTGAATTCGGATTTCCCTTATCATTGCCCAGAATATCTGAAATTGGGTCTGCTCTGGGAAATCTGATCCTCAAGCTAAGCATCACCTCTGGACCCCATGCCTCTCTGCCCAGTTGGGGGACTGCAAAGGTCCCTTCCCATCCTTGTGAGGAGCGGTCACTACAAGGAGAGGGTCTCATCATCTTTCCTAACTCTGGCTCCAGATTACCCACTCGAAGGCAGCAGAGGGAGGAAAGAGACCGTGGTTGTAGCTAGAGGAATGGAAGTTAGATCTCAGGAAGGACTTGCATAGGGCACAGAGGCCTGTTTGTCCTGCAGGTGTATGTGTAATGGAGGGACACAGAACTCTTCCCAAGGGGTGGGAGGGATGGGGGAGATGGTTCTAGGAGGTCACAGCAAAGTTTAGTTGGGGTGTGTGTGTGTGTGTGTGTGTGTGTGTGTGTGTGTGTGTGTATGGGGGAGGGGGAGAGACAGAGGAGAAAGTCCAGTTCAGAAAGGACAGGTGGCCACTCTAGGGTCACTCGGCGGCCTTCCTGCCCCCATCCGGATTCCCAGGGCATGACTGGGAGGATGGACTTTCCCCACTGCAGCCTTTAGTGACTAAGACACTTTTCTGAGCAGACAGCTGTCTCAGGCTCCCTCCATCCGCCCCTCTGCTGGAGGGAATGGGAAGGGGCAGTGCGGTTTCCCGGCCTTTTCTTTCCCTCTCTCCCACCTGTTCCCTTGACCCCACCCACAGCAGCTTCCTACCCACGCCCAAGCCCTCATCTCCTTCGCTGGTAACACTGCCCAAATGTCCCCGCTCGGCCCAGACTCACTCTCTGAGACTCAATTCCCCCTGGGAAAGTACTTTCCCAGCTCTGGCTTCAGGGTCCCCATCTGTACGAGAAGGGGGCAGGGCTCCAAGATCTCCTGCAATTCATCACTGTCCCCCTGGTCCGTCAGTGGAGCAGGTCTTGATTGGGAAGAAGGGTGGGGAGGGAGGGTGCTCCCATCTGCTGAGCACCAACTGTGTGCCGGGTCCTGTCCCTTTTGGGACAAAGAGCAGCCCTTTGCTTCTGAGAAAACTTAGGCTCAAAGAGGTGTGGAGACTCGCCTAAGGACACACAACCCGCTAGTGACCCCAGAACTGTCTGTGACCTGTGCTCTCCCGTGACTGGCACCTGCCTGCTGAGCACTGAGTGCTGGGATCAGTGCTGGGGGCTGAGGGGAACCACACACGGCCAGTCCTTGTTCTCTAGAACTCATGCCCGCCAGGGAGTGAGACTTCCAGGTTTGAAAAGCATTGAGGTCTGGAAGTACCTAGGACTTTGATCTCTCAGGCTAGGCTCAAGGCTGTCTTGACTTCACTGTGACCCCAGGTCAATCAAGGGCTCAGGTTCCTTTCCTGGAGTGGGACGGGGGTGACTTAAGTCAGCAGTTTTCAGACTTTATCAGCAATGGAATCCATTTTACAGACAGAATCATAAAGTAGCACCCCAATGTGTGAAAAGCTTTGGAGCAAAGGTGCTCTGGTTGAATTGGGCTGAGGGGATCTGGGTTACACCCACCTGCCTCCTCCTCCCTCCCTGTACCCCAGAACCTCCCTGGGCTTTCTTACAGCTCTAAGGGTTGTTAGAGGTCAGATGAGGGAGAAGTCCCCACAGGCAATGACAGAGGGAGCCTTCCTGGGGACAGGAGTGGGGAGGACTTGGAGAGGTTCAGAGAAGTACAACCAATAATACCTGCAGTTCCCATTAGTGAGGCCCATGCTAACTGCTAAGCCTTGTGCAGGATGCTTTACCTACATTGTGTATTTCAGCATCCCAACAACCCTGTGACTTAATACTGTTCACACCCCCATTTTACAGCCCAGGAAGACTGAGGCTCAGTGAAGAGACTTGCCTTGCTCATAACACCTGTGCTGCAGTGTGTGTGCAGGGGGAGGCTACTGGGGTGGGGAGGATGTTACAGAGCACGGGGGAGCAAGAGTAAGCTTAGCCGGCAGGACACGGGAGACCCCGAATGCCGGGCGGAAGGGTCTAGTTTGGCCTGATAAGAAACAGGAAGCCCTACTTGGGCCTGGGCATGCTGCAGAGGCTGTGGCTCCCTAAAGGAGAGCTCAGGAGGGGTGAAGCGGGAAGCACCAGCACCCAGGGAGGTTGGAAGTGCCAGAGGCAGAAAGAGCACTGAACTACAACTCATGGCTGGGCTTCCAGTCCTGGCTCTCCCTCTGGACTAGCTGGTGACCTTGGGCAAGTCACTACACCGCTTCCCACCTTCCCTGGCTATCAGGAGGGCTGAATGCAATGATGTGTGAGAAAGTCACAGATCATGCAGGGAGCTGCACAAATGGGAACCATTCATCTTACTACTCTTTAGGTGTGTGTTTGAGGTGGAAGGGGGAGATGCTATGGGAATTCCCTGGTCCTAGCAGCTCTTCTCAATCTAGGAGGGCTTCCTAGGAGGGGACTGGAGTGCTCATAGGGTGACAGCATCATATTATTTACCTCTGGGACTCTGCCTCCACTGAGAGCAGAAGGTATGAGAGAAAGGCCTTCTTCCTTTTCCCTGTGCAGCCCAGAAGGGACACATGACTCAAGCCACCCAGGAGGTGACAGTTTCTCCCCCTGCCCCATCACCCTGATCTATCCCCAGCCTAGACCAAGCAGGCCTGGCCAGTCAGCTCAGAGCCACAGGAAGTGGGAAGGGAGCAGTGTCGCTGAGCTCAGCGAAAGTGAACCCCCATTGATCCTAAGGGCTGGAGGGGGCCCCCTGGGAGGAGACACCGAGGGAGACGGGGGCATGGAAATGAAGGTCAAAGCCATCCCCTTCTTGTGCTGCTCCTCTTCTGCCTTCAGGATTCTTCCTCCTTGACCCCAACTCCTGGAAGACCACGCAGAAGGCAACAGTACTGTGGTCCTGCCGGTAGGCTCCATGTTCTCCGAGAGCGCCACTGGGACAGTGGAGTCGGTTGAAAAATGAAGAGGAAGGATTTTTCTGAGTTGCTGAGTATGCAGTGGAAAAGAACTTCCATGCTCTCCTGGTGGGAGCAACTTGGATGAGAGCTCAGGGAGGGAGATGATGTGAGTAGGAGGGACTGAAGATTGGTAGCAGGGAAGGGGTTCAGAAAGCAGACGACACCTGGCAAGGGAGAGAGGGGTTGAGGGAGGAGAATGGGGGCTCCAAAGAGAGGCTGGAGGTTTCAGTGGCGGGGATGGGAGGCTCAGAGAGTGGGACTTCATCCAGGTCAAGCTTGATCAAAAGCTTATTGATGCCCCTGGGAGAGGGAACACAGCTACCCTGAGGGCTTGGAGCTTGTGGGAGCTGGGGTCCCCTCATCATCTTTCTGTGACTCTAAATTGCCAAAACTGTTTTAAAAAAAAACAAACCCCCACTTATTTAAGTCTCTCCTATTTGAAATATTAGATATGCAAGGTAAGTGCTGGATACTTTTTAAAAAAAATACATATTCAAGCTCAAAAGCAAGAACAAGAAATCATTAAAGGCCATAAATGAGATGGAATTCCTGGTGACAAGCAGGAGTTGAAGCTGAGTGAGGGTTCAGTATTCCAGCAGGGGTAGGAAATATAGTTGCAGACCCCATCAGTGGCAGGGGCTATCCAGTAGGCTCCCTACTTCAAGCTGGTTCTAGGAAAGTGCTGCCTGCCATGAACAGGACTAAAATCTCTCTGCCTGCTAGCCACCTGGCTCTGGCTTTAAGTAGAAAGAGTACCCATGTGAGTATGACACCTCAGCCTGTCTACATGGGGTGTGGGCTCAGGATTTGATATCCATGCCATGCAAAAATCACAGTCCAAGACACTAACGTAAGAGCTGGTTTGAGGCTGGTGCACTTCCATATGGCTTGAGCACATATAACTACCTTAGGGTAGCCTCCATGTCTCAGGACACAATCAGAAAAATGTGCTGAAAATAATCTCAAGGATAAATTTCACAACATATTAGAAGCACAATACCTTTAGAGACATGTCTCTCATGGGAGAATTCATACCAAAAGATCTAGAGATAACAGAGCAATCTGAAAGGAAGTTTAATACAGTTAAAATCTTCAAGAAGATAAAGGAAGAAATAGCATCTATAAAACAAGAACAGAAAGATATCAAACAGGAACATGTAGCAGAAATGAACAGAACTATCTAGAAATTTTGGAAATGAAAACTAAAGTCACTGACATTTTAAAAAGTCAATAGACGGGTTAGTAAAAATATCTGAGAAAAGAATTAATGAATTAGAAGCCAGAATAGGAAATCCTCCAGAATGAAGAATAGAACAATAAAGAGATTAAACTCATGAAAGAAAAGATACCTAGAAGATTGAATGAGAAACCCCAGTGTATGTATTAGTTTCAGAAAGATACTGAAGTGACTAAACTCTTTCCAAAGACATGAATTTCTAGATTTAAAAGGCTCACAGACTGCCCAGTAAAAAAACAAAACAAACAAAACTACATCTAGACACCTTGTAGTCGAAGTGTAGAATATCAAGAATAAAGAGGAAATTCTAAAAGCCACCAGAGAGAAAAGATAGCTTATGTACAAAGGTCCAATAATTGAATTGACAGTAAACTTCTCATCAGCAACAACAGATGCCAAAAGACAATGGAATAAATCTTCAGAGTGCTGAGGGCAAATAATTGTGAACCTAGAATTCCATACTTTGCCAAACTGTGTTTTAAATCAAAGGGCAAAATAAGACGTTTTGACACATGCAAGATCTTAGAAAGCTTCTGTTCCACAAACCTTCACTGAGAGAGGAGCAGGGACTGAGGTAGCGGTTGGGAGCTCACAGGTGATGGGCTCAGGGAAGGGGCCCGAGGCTCATGGCTAGGGAGGGAGGCTGGCCTCTGCTGCGTATCTCTCCTCAGCACCAGGCAGAGGAGCCCAGCCCAGCCTGGCCCAGTGGGGGCCCAGCTCAAGTTCTTCCCTCCTGAGCGCCAGCCTTACTGTCCTTCTGTCTCCTCTTCCTGGGCCATGATAGTGGCCTGGCTCTAGGGCCCTTGAAGAGGCCATGCCCAACTTGCTCAAGTGACTGGGCACTTGACCTCCACACTAGGGTCCTCTCTTGGGAGGTCAGATACCACCTTACAGAGGCCTATGGATGGCTGGGGCTGTGGGACAAAGGGTAAGTCCTACCTAGGGGTTGGTGGGGAAGGGGAATTTCATCCTCTGTAGGAAATGAAACATAGAGGGGACAAGACCACTGGGGACAGGGGCTCCTTCTGGGAGCATCTGGCTCCATTCAACCAGCTGGTGCCCTTGGGTAATTTTTTAATCTCTTTGAGCCTCAATTCCTTGCTTATAAAATGGGGAGAATACCTACCTAATGAGGATGAGAAGATGAAATGATAATCCATTTAGGTACTAAGCTTTAGAAGTATTTTCCAGTACAGAAATTTCTGAAAAGGATAATCTCCATCTAACACCGCTGCCTAGCATATTATCAGAGCTCAATAAAAAATGGTTAACAAGAAAAAAAGTCACGATGAGAGCAGATGAGCAGAGTTAGGAACGTGTGCAGTGTGGCTGCAGGGATGGGTTTGTTCATTCGCCCATTCACCACTTACTTTTACCCTCTTGGTGCCAGGTCCTGTGCTGGGCTCCAGAGGCACAGAGATGACCCTGAACTGGAGAAGGACTGCCTGTGAGGAAGACAGCCCAAACCAGAAAATTCTAACAGAGTCTAACTTGCTCTTGTGTTTATTGTCCATCTCCCCCATTCCCACCCCCAACGGAATAGTCAATATTAGCTCCATGATAGCAGGGACCTCTAGATTTGTTTTAAGCAGTATTCGCAATGTTCAAAACAATGTCTGACACACAGGAGGTGTCAAAGGAACATGTGCTGAACGACTGTGTATATGAACTCTAATAATAGAGGTTGTAGAAGTTGAAGAGGTCTTCGTTGACTTTGCCCCAGGAGTTAGGAGTTTCTCAGCAAGGGCCATTTAAATTGGGCCTTGATGGATGGACAGGAGATCAGTAAGTGAAAACAGAAGCAAAAGGGCGGTCCAGGCATGGGCCAGCACACTCAGAAAACACGGAGGTGAGTTCAGGAACCAGTGAGTAATTGGGTGTGACGGGAACACAGAGCGAGGGGGTGGTGGGGAAGAGAGAGTGGGAAGAAACAAAGCTGGAAAGATAAGAAGGACCTTGAATGAACTTGGGCTGTCAGAAAGTCCTTCTTCAAATCTAACCACCTACCTTGGTGCAATACTCTGGTAAGGGTAGTGTTTCCAGCCTCACTGTTATCCTAGGGAGGCCTCTCCTTTCAAAGGGTGAGGGCCTGATCAGGAAGGGGGCTAAGTATCTAGTACCTGTTGAGAAAGGGGACGGTCATGTCATACCCCCCTTAATTCCCAGAACTGTCTCAAGGTGAGATGAGGATGGGACAGGGCAGCTCGCAGACTCAGGTGAGGGATGCATGCTGCCCCCTTGTGGCCTTGGCAGACCAGAGCAGCAAGGAAGCCAGCCAGACAGCTGGCTAGTAATTCCAGGGGTCTCCAATCTCCAACATCAGCCCCCTGAAAAGTTATCCCAACTACCAGCTGTCCTCAGACCAGACCCGATTGCTTTATTTATTCTACCTATATTCAGGGCTGGGCCAGTTGGTTCAGGGAGGCTGAGTAAAAGGAGAGAGTTCACATTAAATAAAGCCTTGTTCTTTCTTATACACACACGTAGCACCTTTGGCTAAAGAGCAACTGCGTATGCACAGAGTGGGAAGTGCGGGTGTCAGTCCAGTGTTTTGGTTTCAGCTCCACCCCTAATTCATGAAGTGACCTTGCGCAAGTCACTGCACTTCACTAGACCTCCCATGACTCCACCCGTAACACAGGGATCATGATCCCTCTTCCTGTCTGCCCTGCAGGGTCATTCTGAAGATCATCAGAGGACGGCTGCTGCAAGCGCTAGGAAAAATGTTTAAAGAGTGCTCCGGATGTAAGGGGATCGTGCTGGGTATTAGATAGGGGCTCTCTAGGGCTGCACCAAAGGGTTTGTTTACACCAGGATGGGCCCTGCTGGCAGAAAAATTTAAAGAGAAAGCGTTCAGCAGGGAAGCTGCCTACCAATCACAAATGATTGAAACATCTCCAAAACAAGAAAGAATGCGAGTCTATGGGAAAATGGGGACCCACTCATTGGCCCGAAATTTCAATCATGAACGAGTCAAAGCGCAGCAAGGTGCGACAGAGCATGCCAGGAACTGAAATAGTGGGGCTCCTGCCTTTTCTGAGACCGGGGCCCTCTGCACACTCACTTTCTCTCTCTTGCATTCTCTGCACTTGGGGCCGGGCACGTGGCTATTGGTGAAAACTTGCTTACCGTATGATGTCTCACCAAGATGTGTTTGGGTACAGGACAGTTGGAAAGGCCAGAGCTTCTGAAGATGAAGATAACTGGATATAGGAATAGGAGAGGACTGAACTTGGAGTCGGACACATGGGGGCCGACCTACTGACCTCTCATGGTGACAGTACCACTTGCTCTACCTACCCTGATGACACTGGAAGGCTACCCCACGTGTCACAAACCTCAAAACTAAGAAGACTGCTTTTGCAAAACAACGTTGTTTTTCTTTCTTTCATAGTGTGAATCCCTCACCTGGTCCCATCTCTTTTTGCTTTGGTGGCCAGGAAGCTCAGGGTCAAATAATTCTAACAACTAGGTAGGTCTTTATGGCCATCACATTAGTGTTCTGATTTCCTACTCAGTCATATTTTTCCTAATTTTAGTTTGTCTTATTTTATTATTTCATGTGTTATGTTTTCATTGCGAGCCATCTCAAATTTTCTTGTGGAATGAGGTAAGGTATAATTAAGCAAATGAATTAAAATGAAAAAGATGGCCAAGTACTTTATGAACTTTATGAACTACTACTACTTTTTGTAGTAGTTCATAAAGTACAGTCAACAGGACCCCCCAATCCGGAGAGTAAAGGGCAGAGCTGACCAGACCTGAATCTGGGCAAGATATTTAAACAGATCCAAGAGATCTGGGTCATCTCTTGGGAAAAAGAACAGAGGGCAGGAGCGTTACCTGAGTATTTGCTCATTCTTGAGAACCAATCCATGTCCTACCCCCATGGTTTAGAGTGGGGGATATTTGGCAAGGGAGTCATAACAGTATCAGGCTCAGACTTGAAATTGTCAAATATAAGTCTCTTCCCTCCCACCTCACCCCTTGAGACAGTCCCAAAGACAAGGGAATTGCCATGGTTTTATGGCAAGTCTATACCTACCAACTTTTTCTGGCACCCAGTTCACCGCTCTTCCAGGCCAACAGTCCTCATTCTAGTTGTAAGGATGACATGGTAGAGGTGAGAAAGATGGCTCATCACTGGCCTCTATGGCCAATAAAGAAGGGGGATGCTCTTTCTATTCCCCATGCTTCACTTAACAGGAAGCAGGGCTGGCTGGAGAACCCCTCTGATCTGCTGGCTCACAAGGGGTCTGGGCTGCTCTCCGTGGCCAACGCCATGCCTTCAGTAATGGGCATGGCCACAGCAGGCAACTCAAGAGTGCCAGCCTGTGCCAGGCAGGACTGGAGGGGTTTATCCCGTTTGTTGTTTGCAGCACAGAGCCAGCTTTCTCCATGAGAGATGCCCCTTGACCCTCAACTAGGCAGGACACAGTTCAGTCTGAAACACGTGTGATAGTCCAGAAAGTCAGGTAGATGGGCACCTCTGAGCAGCAAACATATTCTGATGAGGTTCACTTTTAAAATTGGCTGAGGACCTCACCTTGAATCAGATACATGACGTAAGTTACCTTAGCTTTTGACATCCCCTTCTCACAAGGGTGACCCCTCCTTCCCAGACGCCATACGAGGACAAATGAACCTTTCCACACCCTTCCCAAGCAAAGTGGCCCCATGAATGCCCCCAGACACAGAAACCTAGACTCTTAATTATCTAAAATGAGATTTATTGCATCTCATGCAGTTTGAAGTCCATGCAGCAAAGGAGACTAGCACAATTTTTAATGAATTTAAAAAAATAAAGGCTGGTGGGTAGGGACAGAAAATGCACAAAGTTCTAGTCTCCTCGGGTCCCTGGGAGAGAAGGGTGTGGGAATCCACATCCACTCTCCGTGGGAAACGAGTCCATCTCTTAAATGCAAGGAATGTTTCCATGGCCTCTGGGTGCAAACACACAGAGGTCTCGGGTGAGTGCAGGCGGTGGAGAGAGGACCACTAGTGAAAAAGAAGGTACACGCATTCACCTAATTCACTCTGAGGGCAGAACAAGATGGCAAATCTTGGGGGCAGCAGCTGTTCCAAGAGTTAGGAAATACCGTACGGTACACCCCGGGGAGATTTGCTCCTAAAAAGAAGTGGCAGTGAGAACCAAAAAAGAAAAACAAAAGGAGAAATATTCCTTCAACCACACTCTTTAAGAAAATGCCATAAATATGTTATTTAATATTTTCATTTTATAGCATTGGACACACAGCTCAACATACTGAAATATTGATTCCTTGGAGAAAAAAAATGGAAAAAGGGAAACAAAAAATATTGCATCTTTTTGCTGGAGAATCTTGGCCCCCAGGCATGGGGCGTAGTGCACCAGTGTCCTAGCCTGCAGGAGGCGCTGAGGTCGGCCGGGTCCTCTGGGGAGGGAGGCTGTGCCCATCGCCTGGGGCTGTATGGCAAAAATTGTGTTGGGTGTCCTTGGCCTTGCCAGCTCAGGCCCTCAGTCGCCGGTCACCTGGGGGGCCTGCCCGTCGGAGGGCTGGTTGGCTGACTGGATGAACATGGGCTGGGCGAGGTCCTGGCCCGCAGGCATGGTGACTTGCTGGATCTGGTAGAGCTGCTGCGAGGGGTGGAGAGGAGAGAGTGAGGTCACCCCTGGGAGAGGGGCATGCAGCTCCCTATGGGCCTCGAGCTGGTTGGGGGTCCCAGATACCTCAACCACCACCCACTGCAAGGCGTCAGAGGGAGGAGGGGATGTGGAGCTCTGCTGGGGTTGGGAGCAGCAGACACAGGAGGCACCAGCCCGGTGTGAGAGGGGGTGTGTGGTGGGCAGGGAAGAGGTGCAGGGAGTTGAATTTCCTGTGGATTTCACTTCTCTGGGCTCTGCCTCTCCCGTTAGCTCAGAGACTCGAGCTTGCTGCACGCTGTTCCTCTGTGACAAACACAAGCAATTCGAACCACTGTACCAGCAGCCTGGAAGTCAGCATTTCCCCAACTCCTGGTAATCCTCACTGGCAGGGGCAGTAGGATTACCCCCTCTCCTCCTTTCCTCAGAGTATCTGACTTGGGTTGAAGCTATACTGAACCTGCATTTTCTACATGGGCTCTGCTAATGAGGGGGCCTGGTATTAAACACTACAGTCAAGACCCATGAAGGGTGGAGAACAAGCTCACACAGCCACTTAGGAAAGTTAGGGCCAACTGGCCACTTGGTTTCTCAGGCGCCCCTCAAAGAAACCAAAAACCAAGATCCGGCTGGGTGCAGTGGCTCATGCTGTAACCCTAGCATTCTAGGAGGCCGAGGTGAGAGGATCACTCGAGCTCAGGAGTTCAAGACCAGCCTGAGCAAGAGTGAGACCCTATCTCTACTAAAAATATAAAAAATTAGCCAGGCATGGTGGCATACGCCTGTACTCCCAGCTACTTGGGAGGCCGAGGCAGGAGGATCACTTGAGCCCAGAAGTTTGAGGTTGCAGTGAGCTATAATGACACTACTGCACTTGAGCCAGGGCGACAGAGTGACACTCTGTCTTGGCGGAAAAAAAAAAAAAAAAAGCCAAGATCCCCACAGAAACCCTGGCATGTAGGCCTAGCATGTGGTGCCAGCAGAAGGTGAGTCCTGGTGATAGCTCTTCTCTCCTTTGGGCAGCAGACAGCACAAGTGTGGGTGTGTCATCCTACCTGTGCTCAGTGGTCTCTGGGACTGTACTGTGAGGGGAAAGCAGGAGGGAAAAGGGAAGATGCCTTCCTTGCATGGGTCTAATACTACTGAATTTCAGGGACCGAGAGAGCCTGGGAGATCACATGTTCTCTGCATTTCAACTAGCCCATGCTATTAAAAAAGCATCACGGCTTAGGGAAAAAAAACAGTCCTAGAGAGGGAAACAGGAGACTCGCATTCCAGTCCTGGCTCTGCAATGAACAGCTGCGTGAGCATGCACAAGTCGCTTCCCATCTCTGGGGTTTAGTTTACCCATCTGTAAAATGGCAATTTGGGTTACATGTCTAAGACTACTTTTAGTTCCCACAAGTCTACAAATTTAAAGGATACGTGCCTTGATTTAAAGACTGTTCTTGTTTGAACAATTCCTGTCCACTCATTGTTAGTGGAGGACAGGACAGTTGCCCTAACCATCCAAACCCAGATGCTACCTGCTACCCTGCCCCCCAACTCCTCACCCTCTGCCCCTGCCCAGGGTGCGTACCCTACCTGTCCATCTGTGAACTGGCTGAACTGCTGCTGTCCTTGCTGGACCTCTGTCTGTGTAATCTGTAGGAATCAAGATGGCAGAGTAGGCACGTCAGCTGCAAGGGTCTGGGCCTACCAGCCCACCACCGAGGAGAGGGTTGTGAAGATCAGGTGAGACAATGCATATAAAGTGCTCAGAAGGTGCTGGATGAGTAGTAGGAAAGCAAGGGTCATTCCCAATCTCCTAGCACTGATGGCTACCCAAAGAGTTGGCACCACATAGGCACACTGAGAACCATGGAGCATATAATATTACAACTCTCAAACCCATCTCTCTCAGGTCCACCTACACCCCCAACCACCCACTGACCTCAGGGTGTGAGGTTCAAACAGAACACCTAGCTTCCGTGTGCTACGGTTTGGGGTAGACATCCTAAGAGTCCTTCAGCTAGTGAAGGCAGACTGCAAAATGTTGGGTGAAGTGGTGAGTGGTCCCTTTCGTTCTTGGAAGGTGGGCTCCAAACCAAACCCTTATCACCCAGATGATCTGAATGGAATATGAAACACCCTGGCGAGCAAGTAGCCTTGGCTCTGGCAGTCCTCGTGGCAAACCTATGAAGTACTTTTTCTGAGACAGGCAATGTGTAGCCCTCTGGGCCAAGGGAGGGGAAGAGGAAGGAGGAGGGATGGGGGAGGAGCAAGGAAGATATTTATCATATGTGCTTAGAACATTACGTGGGGATTTTAAATGGATTTTAGAATAAATTTACTGACATGCAGAGCTGCATCATATAATAACAACTGCTGGGAGCAGCTGGGTAAACTAGAAAGAGGACTGGACCGTGCATGTGTATGTCTATGGAACACTGGACTGGCAATGTTCTCTGCACCATCTCCTTGAATCATCACAGCCAGCCTGCAAGGTAAGGGCTGTCCTCTCAAGTGTCCTCATGGTGGCCAAAAGCCACCCTGCAGGCCTACCCATGAGGCTATCAGGAGTAAGAAAGGGGACAGGTGTGAGAGGGCTTCATGACAATTTGTTACTATTGTTCCTTATTTTGGGTCCTTTTCCTTCCAACAGTCTATAAGCTGCTTGAGGGCAGGAGCTAGGTTTTGTCTTCATATCCCCTATGCAAAGTAAGTATTCAAGAAATGTCTGTAGAATAAATAAATGAGCCTAAGATAAATGGAAAATACTCCTCATAGCTAAGAAGGTTAACTGTGCCCTGTGGCCAGCAGGATGGCTATTCACATCAGCTGAAAAGAAAGTTTCATTTACCTTTAAATTCCATTTACATATTATTTATTCAGCACTCATTCAACAAACATTTATTGAGCACCTACTAAGTGCCAGGTTATCACAATTTACAACCTGTTTTTACGGAGATTTTAAGTGCCCTCAGGCACCCACTTCTTCTTTCCCCCCTCTTCTCCCCACTTTCTGCCTTTGGTTCTGTTTCCAAAACTGACCTCTGAGAAACCAAGAACCCTTCCTTCTTGTTTCCTCCCACTCCCATGCCATAAAGAGTTTTCTGGATCCCAGGGAAGAATCTTACAAGATTAAAAAAAGAGGGGGATGGGGGGACCCAAGAGTATGACCATTCTTAAGATGTGACTCAGTGTCAGCGAGCCCTGAGGAAATTACAGAAAAGCCCAAGTCCTTATGGTAGGCCAGGGGGTGGGTATGGAAAGGGCCCTTGAACGATCCCAGAGACTATGTGGCACTCAGAAGCCTTGCTTTTGGCTCATTCCTCTCACTTTCCCAAATGAGATCTTTGGAGACCTGCTCTACAAACTCAGCTCTGTCACCACTGTCAATAGATACATCACCAGAAATGCAACTGGGCCAGATGGGTCCAGCTCTTAAACGATCGCTGCTTTTTTTGGGTCTGAGGCAAAAGAATCCATTAACAATGCCTCCCCTTGACCAGCTCCCCCCATCCTCTGCCAGTGACGCCCGTGTCCCTCAACACCCCGGGACCCAGAGAGGCATCCCCCTCAGCCTTTGTGACTCACAGCCTTCATCCTGTAGGGCACAGGAGGAGAGGAGATGGGCAAACTTTCTGGTGAGGGACGCATGAGGAAGTCAGGGTAAAATCTAAGCAAGCTTTCCAAAGACCACAGGAGGTGCCAGAACATGACAGTTATCCGGGTTTAAAGATGGAAACCCGGCCTGAAGGTTAGGCAGTCTGCAAAGGCTTGCTGCGGTCTGACGTGCATGCACACATATTAGGCTTCTCTCAGGCACCCTCGAGACTTCCCTTGACTCGCATGTCTTTGTCCCTCGAGAGCTAGATGGTAAGAGACACACTGTGAATCCAATCTTCCAAGTACCCCCATCTGTCCCTTGGGGTACAGAATAGATATAAAGGGTGTGGGGGTGGGTGCCTTTACTTGAAGCATGAGGAGGCAAGAGAGTCGTGTGCTGCACATTCATTTTGAGCCAGAAGCCTGCTGCTGCTGGTCTCCAACTCAAGCCTCGTGTCTCTGGGGCACATACCTGTTGGGCATTGGTGGCAAGTGTCTGGATCTGTCCCTGCACGACTTGGGTGCCTGATACAGGCTGGGCTAAGCGGATATACTGCAGCTGGCCGGCATTGAGCTGCACCTAGGGCAGGGGCAGAGGCAAAGAGGCCATAAGAGACTGAGTGCAATCTGAACCAGGCACACTTTCCATGACCAGAGATGGTGATTGCCCTCTACCCCTTAAACTTTCCAAAGAAGCCTACCCTGAAAAAAATCCCTTTTAAACAGAGGTCAAAACAAGCAAAAACACAAAATCCCCACCCCACAAGACACACAACACAGAAGAGGATGTGTTCCTCCCTGAGTGGACTTTGGGAAAAACTCCCAAAAGATCTTGTCACTTACATGAGAACAGCATGGCTGCATGCTCATCATTCGCTGGCTCTTGGCTGTTTGATAACAATTTTGGGAATGTACCTCAAAGCCTGTATGACATTATCGGAATGCCTGTACCTTAAGTGTGGGCCTCTTCCCCCTCCATCTCCATACTTCTCAATACTGTGAAGAGTTCCAGTGTCCACTGGGAGCCCAAAGCAGATGTTCATCATTCGGTGCCAGAGCCCATGCTGCCCAGCCCCATGCAGCACATCTTGGAGCTGGCCTGCTTTATTATCTCTGTCCCCAAGAGCCAGGACCAATGGGGGTCTGTCGGACTTTCAGGATCCTTGGTGTTCAGCTCTAGCTTCTGGCCAAACACCTCCCAAGGGGAAGCAGAATCAATAAACCTTTCACAGAAAACCCCATCATGGGAAACCAAAGCTACAAAAGTGCCCTTAGAGTCCCTCGTGCTTCCGATTAAATCTCAGATAATACAATAATACCACATGCTGCATTTAATTGTGTGCTAAAAGCCTTAACTCAGGCTCTCAACACTCCAGTGTACCATGAAAGTATTAGTGCTTTGAGCTAGGGATGAAGATAGGACCAAAGCAGTTACAACGTGAGAGGAACTGCAGCTTGGCAGGGAGAATGGTTAGCAGAGGACTGCAGACATTCACACCCTCAATTTAGGGGAATCGAATCAAAGAAGTTCTGGGAGCATGGGCAGATCTGGTCTGACTCCATCTGGGGGCCCCAGAAACCACCCTCCGTGTCTACCCTGCCTGCCTATGTTGCAAGGGGGAGCTTCTTGAGGCTGACAGGCTAGTCTTGCCACTTTGCCCTGGAGCAAATTTCCCTCTAGCCTTCAAGAGCTGACTTCATCACAGGAATCTTACTTCTGTGAGGAAAATGCTGATGGGATGAAGCTGAACTCCTGCATGCAGTGTTAAATCAAATTGCTTCTCTGAAAATTCCAACCTCAAAGGATTTAAACCATCAGTAAAAAACTAACTCTGAAGTTCTTAGTAGACTATTCCAGAATGGTCCATGTGAGGCAAGATGCAGAAACATAAAATCTAAACCCATTAAGAATCTGGTTCAAAGGAGATAGGGCAAGAATATTGTGACCTGCAGTCATTTCTTTCCTGAGAATATGCCAACAGGAGCTGCTGGGAAGTTGTGGTGCCAAGTCTGAATTCCCCACCAAATCCTATCATGCAGCTGCTAGGCAATAATGTCAAGTGGCTTGTGGGGATAAGGGCAGCGGGGTGGACGCTTGGGAAACCTCATCTGCTGAGAGCGATGATGGCTGGTCCCATGAGTCACCAGAACTCCAGGCAAGGATCACCGGATCAAAGACTAAAGCCTTGTCCCAGAAGTGGGAGAAGGTACACTGATAGCCACAGGGATTTAACATTTTCTAGTTGGGAAGAGTTCCTTGCAGAAACCCAAATGTGAGTGAAAAGCTGTGACCAAATGGTTCCAAGCCGTTCTTCAACAGAAGCAAGAAGCTTTCCTTTTAGGCTTAGATTAAGACATCTGGGGAGGCTCCGCCCCTCAGCCTAGGGATTCTCACAGCTTTTTACATTAAATACAGAACAAATAAGCCCACGCCTTGGGTTTTCTAAAGGAAAGCAAAGTTTCCTTCCTGAAGGTCATCACTAATGAGATGCCTGAAGAGTCTAGAAATGCAGACTCCTGCAGAAGGTGTCTGAGACCAGTGAATGAGGTTCACTGGTCTCAGTAAGGTTGATATGAATTCTGCAACAAATCCTCTGGGTAGCTAAGGCTCTGTGCCCCAGAGGGTTAAAGTTTCTGCAAAGTGGGAACTCTTCTCTGGCTTAAATGAACTCGTTTTTGTGCCTTCGCATGCAAAAATGAGAATGATTCAAGAGGTCTTGGGGCTGGTGGTTGAAATGATGAGGCAAGACGGTGCTCAGTTACCTGGAATTGATGGGTATCACGTGTACGGCTGTGAGAGAGAGACACACGCCAGTGTCCTAAGCTTTCTTTTAGCCCATTACTCTATTACTAAGAATAGATCCTAAATTGAGCTGAGGATACTTTTCAAGCTTTTTTCAAAGAGGAAGTGGTTAGCCAAGTCCAAATGAGTCCATACCTGCCTACATTTACGACAGGAAGGGTAAGGGGCAGGAAATAGAAGGATTGCTCCACTTCACTCATTTTCCAGTTTTTGGTGGCAAAATGACCATTATATAGACAAGTGTTAAGACAAGGATATATTTTACAAAAGAACAAGTACAAGTAAAAAAGCCAACAAATCTAAGAAATGAAATCCCTCAAGGCACACAGGAAGCAGCAGTCCACAGTGAAGGAATGGATAAGTTAAATGAAAGCCAAAAATACACTTTGCTGCAGGCTCCACTGGGAACTGACTCATGAATATGCAACAAGTGTATTTATGGCCTTCCCCATACACCTCCCTCTTATTCTCTGCTAATCAAAAGACGGGGCTGCCTCACAGGGCCTTTGAGCCTTGGCACGGGATGGTGGTTACAACGATTTCCCTGCATAGCTGGAGAGAGGGGAAATAGAGAGAGCTACCTCACAGTGGTGACCCTGGACCTGGATTACAGGAAAGCAGGGAGTAAACGTAGTGAAGCAAGTTGTGTTGTGGAGGTAATGAGAATATGGGTTAAAAACAACACACACACATGCACACACACAAATATTGTGTGTATGTGTACATAAAATCTTTAAGTATTTCCTTTTATAAAGCTGTGAACAGAGCCATGCAGACCTCCGGGGCAGGGCTTACCGGGATCTGCTGGATCTCTCCTGTGTTAGTGATGATCTGCTGCATCACCTGCATGGTCTGTCCAGTGCCACTCTGGGCCTGTTGGGCTTGACCCTGTGGCTGGGCCTGGACAATCTGCACCTGCTGACCTTCTCCAACCTGCATCGTCACGGGTGTGGTCTAGAAGGAAGAGTCATGAGAAAGCCGCATGAGCTCTGGCTCAGAGCCCATAGGATTGCCAAGGGGTTAATAATGAGCAGTTAACCAGGAGCAAACCCCCTTCATTAATGCTTAAACTCATCTCGCCCTTAATTATAATACTCAACCTACAGAGTCCCCTGGGTTTACAGTGTTACTAAAGTTACTCTCTGAAATGAATGATGGGAAAGCCAAACAGATTTCTAGTTTCATAGTACAGAGTATCTGCCTGGGCCCCAAATAGAAATCTCTATGCCTCAAATGTTGCAACTTTTCACATCCCGTTCGGTGATGATAAGGCATACACAGTACAGAAAAAATCAAAAGCAACCATGACAGTTCACTTGAGAAACAGCCAAAGTCAAGTCTGAAGCAGGTAAATTTGGAGGGCAAAGCTAAATGCAAAGTGGGGTCAGTAGGAATTTAGTAAGTTCAGGGTCCTGCACTCCGGACACACGTAAGACATGAAAAGGAAAATGAAGCACATGGGCACATCTCTGAAGCTGGCCCTTGTACAGGGCTTTCACCACCATTCAGGCAGCAGAGCAACTCCTGCCCACACTGGCCAGATGGCTGCCCTGGACCACAGCATGGCTTCCCACAGGAGAATAAACACCGTTAAAACCTAGACTTTTAACTAAGCCTACCTCAGGATCAACAGAATTTAATAAAGCAAGAACCTTAACTTTCTAGAAATGGCAGTCCCAGATTTAAGACATTTCTGTCTTACGTATATGGCTTGACAGATCCTGTGTCTCTCATACACACTTACTGGATTGTATGTAGTCTTATGGAACATACTCTTTTGAGAGATAGTGAAGACATGAACTTGTCAAAATGGTTAATCATTCCCTCAGATCTCAAACCTTCAGCCCTAGATATGACTTTTATAGATTACCTAGAGCAGTGAACCTACCATATCTGGCTCATCTGGTGGTGGCGGTGATGGAAGGTGGGTGGGGCCAAGTTTAAAAACTACACTGTACTACCGACCCCTGACCCTGATTCGGACATGCTCTCTCCCGACTCTGAATTAACAATCACCTCAATAAGATGACTCTGGAGTCTCAATGAATCATGGAATTCAACTGATGTTGCTACTCTGATGTTCTTAATTCAGACTGCATAGGTCTACTGAACATTACAACTATGCATCTACAGTTACAAGGGAAGGGAACATATTCTGGGAACTAAAGATGAGATTCAAGGGATCGCTAGGTAAGGAGAAATTACTATTAGGCCATTAAATGTGAAATGTCTAATTTCAAATCAAAAATGTAACTTATTATATCTCAAACAAGCAACAGTACAAAGTATGCGCCTAAGCTATCGACACAGTTTTGCCATCTTAACAGTAGCTTGTTTATGCCAGCAGTGAAGAAGCCTAGAGAGCGAGTGGCAATGAAATTGCAAAAGGCATTTCAACTGCTTCTTGAGAACTGAATATTTTTCCTTGCAAGAAGTGGTCCAAAGCCTGGAAGAACTGGTAGTTAGTTGGTGCAAGGTCTGGTGAATATGGTGGATGACAAAGAGTTTCCAAGTCCAGCCTCTGTAGTTTCAGCAGCATTGTTTGTGCAACACATGGTCGAGCATTGTCTTCCAAGAGGATTGGTCTGTCTCTATTGACCAATCTCAGCTGCTTAATAGCAAACATCCTCATCGTTTCATCCAACTGGTTGCAGTAGACACCTGCTGTAATTGGTTGACCAGGTTTCATGAAGCTATAGTGGATAATAGCAGTGCTGGACCATCAAACAGACACCATTAGCTTTTTTGATGAATATTCAGTTTTGGACTGTGTTTTGGCACTTCATCTTTATTCAACCATTGTGCCGAATGTTTTCGACTGTCATCAAGAATCGATTTTTCATCACGCGTCACAATACAGTATAGAAATGGTTCGTTCGCCTTCATGTTGTGACGGCAAGGAGAGGCAAGCTTTGAGACAATCTCTCTCCTGACACTTAATTCATGGGGAACCCATCTATCCAGCTTCTTTGCCTTGACGATTTGTTTCAAATGGTCCAATATTGTTGGAATAGTAACATCAAACCTTGCTGCTAATTCACTGTCTGCACTGCACTGGTTCCACGACAAAATTCATATTTGAAAATAACACGAATTTTTGACTTATCTGTGGTTTCACAAAAATTGCTCTAAAAATTTTTTTGAAAGATAATCACAAGCTATAACCTATATATGAAAGACTGAGGATGTACCTTCACAATAAAAACAATACAAGAAGCATCAAAGTGAAATGTCAGGGATATCAACCATCAAACTTAGTACTTAAGGAAATTGGACATTTCATACTTAATAACCTCGTATTATTGTAAACTGGAGGAGGATAGAGAGAAAGATGAGAAGAGTGTTCTGAGTAAAAAGTACAGGCAGTAGGCTAGGACAACACAAAACATCTCTTCCATTCTTGTATCGCAATTTTAAACTCAGACTATCCCCAAACCTCCAGAAATAAGTTTCTAATTTATGACAAAAAACACAAGATTCACTTTACCAAAATATGCATTCCTTATAACTTTGCTTTAATATATATTCTATCCTGCAAAGGATATTTGCACTCAACTTGAAACAGCTATCACTACAAGTCCAGGAAGGTGTGACAGCACGAGGCCACCCTGAAGCAGCAGGACAGTATAACAACAGCCAAAGAGATGCTGGGTAGGTCCAACTTCACCGTCCTCACAAGCCCTATCAGCTCCAAGCTGAGCAGGTCTGGGTTGGCAGAGAAGAGGACAGATGAAATTCTCGCTGACTCAAAAAAAAATGCATGCTGCCAACTCATCACTGTACTGTATCAACCCAATTTTCCCAAGAGGATTTCCAAGGTACTTCTAAATCACTTTAGGAAAATGAGGGCTTGTGTTAGCATGGCAGCTGTCAAATCACGTATGGTGTGCCCTGCTGTCAGGGCACAACAGCCATGAGCTTCTTAGGATGATCAGCCAATCAGAGCCAGGCGTGGCAGACTCCCTTGAAGTTCATTGTGTAAAGGGATAAAGCTTTTGGCAGGTAAAGCTCTCACACTGCAGAGGCACAAACATCCAAAGGTGCCTCAGGCATCATGGTGCAGCGAACACCTTGAGGTAGGGACTGAGCTACAATCATCTTTGAACCCCTCCTGCCTAGCATTGGTGTCTGGCAGAGAGCAATCATTCAATGTTGTTGTATGGATAAATAAATGAGCAGGGGATAAATCCTAAGATCACAATTAATATTTAAATCCACCTCTACCCCAATTTTTTTTCTTCTAGGCAAACCCAGCTCCATACTAGAAGACACAGGCTATCCAGGATGTTTTCCCTGCCTACCTGTTCAGACTTGCCTGGATGTTCCCTATGCCGGCTCTACTTTCCTACCACTCCCTAGAACCGTTTTCCACTCTTAAGTCTTTGCTTGTGCCATGCCCTCTGCGGGCAATACCATCCTTTCACGCTTTATTTGATTATCTTCCATTGTTCCCTCTAAGACTCATATTACTCCTTCCAGGAACATTCTCTGACCACCTCCTCTTCTACCATCTCCCTCACATCTTTGTTAGGTTCTCCTTTTGACTGCTTCCCTAACTCCCTGTACATCCCTAACTCCCTGTACATAATCCTAAGAGTGCCTTACACTTCCCACATGATGGTATAACTTTTAAGTATTTGTACCCCCAACTAGATTGTGAATTCCTTGAAAATAAGGACTGTTTCATTCACGCTTGTATCCCCAATACATAGCACAGGACTTCACAGGACTTTATCCACAGAGGATGCTCAATGTTTGATGAAGAAATAAATTAACGGTTGACAGAGAATTTAGATTCAGAGCTCACAGTGCACAGTTCTCTGCAGCCTCTCATGACCCCCCAAAACATGAATGTTATCACCCTCACAACAATACTACTGGGGAAAGAAAGAATCCTCTCTACTATGGTACAAAAAGAAAGTTACCTGACACAGATATGATGGGACAGAGAAATGACAAAGAGGAGAGAGCTGTACAAGCTGGCAATGACACACAATTTCCCCTTAATTGCACAAATTACGATTTTGGCCTGGATACGGACAGCAGGTATAGAGTCCACTCAAAACACCTCCTACAGAGATCCCACTTCACCTCAACAGCTGAATCTGGGGAAAAGCTCAGGTTTCCAGACTTCAACTTCCATACTCTACAATCACTTGACTGCCTCTCTGACCTAGTCAAGCTTTCCCCGCCCCAAACCTAGGAGGTGCTCTCTTGCTGGGTGGGCATCCTCCACAGCCCACAGACCTGGCCCTGCTGAGGCTGCGCGATGATGATCTGCCCGGGCTGGATGGTGGTCGTGGAGCTGGTGGTCTGCTGGCCTTGCTGCTGCCCCTGGACCTGGACGGCAGTGGGCTGCTGAGCCAGCGTGAAGTAGTACTGGACGGGCTCGGCAGGAGTTACAGACTGGCGGACCTCCTCCTGTGGGGTGGAAGGAGAGACAGGTAAGAGAAAAAGAACCGACTCAGCAGCCGCCACAGTGAATTTCCACTCTTTCCCCAAACAGGCCCTGTGCAGTTGCCTGCTGAATGCTGAGCTCTCCACATCTGAAGCCAAAGGAGAGTGGAATTCGAAGAGACCAGTTGTGCTAAATCAAACTAAAAATAACAGATTCTTCTATAGGCTTCACAAAACATACAGCCAATTTTCTCAAGTACTGAGTAATCGCCCTTTGCGTGACGAGTTGCAAACGGGCAAATAATTATCGTAAATAAAAACCATGCACCAGCAGTGCCTGTCAGTAAATGCTGCCAAGGTCTGTGATCTGAGAACAGTGCTAATTGCAAGCATTGGGAAGATGCTACCCAAACATCATGCCTCTCAGGCCAGCTCCCAATCTCCCAAACAGGCAGCACTCTTACTTTATTCCCACCACCTCAGGAGGGGACAGAACAGGTTAAAGGGAAGCAGGACGTTTCCTGGGCTGGAATTTCAGAATCAAATGTCAGGACTGAGAGCACTGGTAGGCAAGTACCCAGCTTTTCACAGCACATCGAAAGCTCTGTGGTCACTGATGAAATGTCTATCCAGCGTCACATCTGGTTCTGGTTGTACTTAGCCACAGGAGCGCAACCCAGGGGGCCTGATGGACAGCTCTCCACTGGGGTACTGCCTTGGCTGACTAGGGATCCCTGGTCGCGTTCTGTCCGATCTGCCGAGTGAAGAGACTGCTCCTTCTTCAGCTGACGTTTTCCATGGCAGAAGGAGTAAACAACCCTCTCCCAGCCACCTTGAGCTCACAGCTGAGAGTGTAGGATGTTTACACACACTACAGCATGGTTACAGCCCACAGGGTCTGGGGTTGGTCGGCCCCTGACCACCGACACAGAGATCGACGTCTGATCCGGAGTGACCTGTGACACATGGTGGCCCTGCCTGGGACAACAAAAACAATAAACACATACAACCACTCTGGGCTAGCTAAGTAAAAATATTAGCTAAATTTGCTCACTTCGTTGTTTTGCGCAGTTAGCCAGGTTCCAGAAAAGAGGAAAAGACACTTGTTCAAGGTACAGAGAGACCCTGTGGACTGCCTCAAAGCTCCGCAAAGTGACATTTACAAAGTTGATACCGAGTCCAGGGCCTCACTAGGTTAGGTGCCCTGAACTGTGCTTCCAAAGTACTGTCCTCATTACGCTTTTTTGTACTGGCATGTCAAATTAACTGCCTGGCCTGCTAAAATATAAACCCCATCTCTCTCTTGCCCCCAACTATCCCCACTACTCCGTGTAGGCACTCCGTAAGTGCCTGCTGAATGATGTATGGATTTAGATAGGCAGGCAGACAGTTAGAGGCTGGAAAGTACTTATCTGAATCCAAGTTGGTTGTATGACAAAGTCTCTTGAACCCAATAGCTGTTACCAATACAAAAGAGTCCTAAATTCTCTTTTGCTACACTTCTAGGATTCTGTGGCCATAGTGTGGGGAGAAGCTGGTGTCCCCTGCAAATGGGGCTGGGTATTCTTTTGTTTGCCTGGTGACTGGGGGCCAAGATGCTAAAACTAGTACTGTCAATACCTAGCCTCTGAGAAACGTGGGTCTCTGCATGACAAGGTTTCCTGATGGCCATCCACCCAGTCTAGGGAGATACTTATAACATTCTGGGTTTCTAAGCAAGTCCTTAAACATAAACATAATAAACATAATATATTCTGTGCTTCAGACCCGAACAGTTTTAACCCTCAACATGATTATGCTGAGGCAAAAGAAAAAGGAAATCCCCTTTTATATTCATCTAGGTCTCAATTTCCAGAACAATTTAAAAGTGACAATGTCAACTCCATTTCAACTCTAACTTCTCAGCATTTATATGCATAAAGGTCAGCCTAGCAACTAGGTCTTGCCTGTGGCAG
This sequence comes from Indri indri, assembly GCA_004363605.1. Taxonomy (NCBI): domain Eukaryota; kingdom Metazoa; phylum Chordata; class Mammalia; order Primates; family Indriidae; genus Indri; species Indri indri. Next base: position 38,658 of record RJWJ010005920.1, read on the forward strand.
GGATAAAATACTGATACCCTTTTCAGCCAAGAAGCAGAGGCCACCTGCACTTTTCAAAGCTGTTGAAACAGATTCAATTTATTTATTTTCCACTGAGTTCTCCCTTCTTATTTTATAAAAAACATAAATCACTAAAGTCCAGACCTAACTTGGAAAAGCTCTTGGGTAACGAGAGGGTATAGAGGACCGAGAGCCCCAGAACCACTTGTAGGAAATCAGGGAGCAGGAAGACACTGGCATTTCCTAGCTCTGACCTGTGACTGTTCTGTCTCCAGTTATCCCTGACTAAAGCTGATCTAGCATTGAACGTGGTTTTTTTTGCCAGACAAAAAGCAAATCCTTTAAACACCCCTCCCAGAAGTTAAAATACCCCTTGCCGAAAGCTGTGAGAGCAGGTAAAGAGCTCCTTCTACACTGCTTACTATATTCTCTTAGATTGTGTGTTAACTAGGCAGTGTCTAGGACACTGAATATCAAGTTGTGGCACCTACGTTAGTGTTTTTAGGACAAGACATGGCTGCTGTCGAATCACTGGAATAGAAGGAGGCATATCTAAGGCTCTTCTGCATTATGAAGACTCATTATTCCGCCAATGGAAGTCAAGCCAGTAAGGGAATGATGCTTGGTTTAGAAATGGGTGAAAAGGTAATGACATTTCAATGGGCAGGAAATTTCAACTCATACCTTCAGTGGGGCAGAAGTCAGGCCTCAATTACCTTCTATTTTCGAATAATCTTTACTTACTACCCTGAAGAATAAGAAAAATTCCCAAGCATCTCTGAGAAGTCAAGGGCCTTAGGCTCGCAACTCAAAATTTCTGGCTAATTCCTTTTCCCAGCAGTGGGAGATCACTCCAGGTGCTAGAATACTCCCTTAAGGACCGGATCAATCCAGAATGGGGCACTTGCTCAACTTTAGCCATGGCCTCCCCAACCAGAGGGCTTGCTTTTGCAATCTTTTCAGAAGCTGAAGCTGACAAACAGTGCCAGAGAATGAGCAGCATCACATCCCAGAGCCATCACTATAGTGTTGTGTAGCCAGCCACAAGGAGAAAAAGTGCATTTGCTTCAGTAGCAAGAGTGAACTGCTGCCTCCTTCAGAAAGGGTGAGTTTTGGAGAGTAGGCGCTTTTAAAGGACTTTAGGAGGTGCCAGCTAATTTGTAGCTTGGGAAAACTTCATGTCTACAGAGGATTTGAAAATGCTATCTTAGAATTTCAGGCTGGCTTGCAGCAATCTCAACCTTTCAAAGGCCAAGCAGCAGCTGTCCCGAATAGGATGCCAATCCAGTGGCTTGAACACCTACAAGGAACTAAATCCAGGCAGCAAGAAGCTGTTTCAGCTAGACACACTTTAAAGTAGACGGATCACAGCATTTCGAGTCCAGCTAGGATGGAACAAGGAGCTGTTTGACACGCTAAGAGAGCCAGAGGCACCAAGGAATTTGGAGGAAGTGATTAGGATGTGACCCTTCTCTCCAGCCAGTCTATTCAGCAAGTCTATTCAGCCCACAGAGAACAAGGAGGTAGCGCAATGAGAGTGAGCAAAGCCTGATTTCATTAAAGAACTCACCATCTTGTTTTTAAAGGGGACTTCTGACAGACACAAGGAGAAAAAAAAATTCCACCAAGGAAAGCAGGTGTATGATACTGTTTCTTCTGAAGGAAGAGAAGTGGTCTGAGTTCTTGTGGTTGTGACTTCTCAGAGAGGACGGAAGCACCCCAAGAGGAGGAACTGAGCCTATGGGCACCAACCTGTAATGTTTCAAAGCCAATGCGCAGCTGGGGACGACCGTGGCAGCCTGCCGCTGTAAACATCCGACTGAAAGCTCCTCTGAACACCTTACAGCTTCCAGTCAAGGATGTTTACAGTAGCAAAGACTGCCCAGAAAGAACAGAGACGCAGTGAGGCACACCCTGCTCTAGTAAGGAGGTGACAAAGGGCTTGCTAATCCAAAGGCCCCATACAGGGTCAGAATTCTAAATGTTGATTAGAATGCCCACTTCTCCTACACTTTCTCTGACTGCTTATTAATACGGGTCAGCACGGGGAGAATGGGTATCACTGAATGACTGCTTCTAAGGATAATATACTAAGAAATAATTCATTAAAAACACTTAAAAATGTATTAACAAAGTAAAGCAAGCAGAACAAGGCGCAGCTTTGCTCCTGTCAAATTCTGTCACTATTTCCCAAGTGTCTCTACTACACCTGGTGAGTCATGCAATCTGCATGCCTAAAACAATGAACTATTATACAGGATGGGGTTTATTTACAGTCACAACCGAGAGCTATATGCACCCAAGGTGCTGAAAAAAAAACAACTGGTTTGGAGAGGGGCAGGCAGAAGAGAGGAGAAGGGAGACATTCATTGTTTCTTGCAATTGCTTAGAAGGCAGTTTAAGTAGTGGTTCTCAAATCTGGTTGCACATTAAAAGCATCTGGGGACTTTTTATTGAAAAGTACTAACTCCTGGGCCCCATCATCACAGATTCTGATTCAGCTGAAGTGGGTAGAGCCTGGGCACTGATTTTTTTTTAAACCTCAACAGGTGATTCTGGTGTGCAGCCAGGGCACCATATAGAGAAACACAACACGGAATAAGAGAAAACTAAGTTCATTCACTCCAAGTACCACTGTACACCCAGGGAAGCTGTTGCTTAAAAATCTAAAATCTATAACTTGCTGGGAATATTCTCCCATCCCAGATGAAGAATTCTGATAGACTTCCTAACATACCTTGAAATGAACTTCACTTTACCATTTGTAATTAAGTTTTTAATTTTCATTTTGTCTATTTTCACTGAAATATCACATCAGAGGCACTGAGTTAAAAGTATCCAAAATGAGTAACAGAAGGCAATGTTAAGGATGAATCTGGTCTAGAGAAGAGGAGCAAAAGGAACAGCAAATGACTTGTGCTGAGAGAGGAGGAGGAGTGTATCTGACACCACGTGCCAAGTGCTCTTCAGTCAGCAGCAACAGCAGTGCCCTCCCAGCTCACCTGACGCTTTGGAGGTTTCAGTTCATCTCTTGGAACAATATCGATGAGAAAGTCAAACTGATCAAATTTTGTAATTGCCATGGCGATATCATTCCTCTGTAACAAAGAAAAGCAGAGTGAAAAATTAGCCTGGGGAGAAACTACTTCACCTGGCTTTACACCCTCCAAGAAAGATGAGATGACAACTTCTAAGCCAAACTAATACTCATGGCCAAGTCTATAGCTGAAATAAGTACAACCAAACTCTCATAAACTTCAAATGATCAGACTTAGTGGACAAATACCAACAAAGAAGAGATACAGTAACTCATGCTTTAAAACAGGATGTTTGAGCCTCCAACCACTGTTATTCACGCCTGATCCTATCCCACCCAAGGCCCTACCCACTATTGTCAAATTATCATCCTTCAGCTAAATTAATACAAATCTAGCAATCTCAACAGACAGGTTTCTGGTCATTACGTGGTTAACAAAGCTAGGCATCATTCAATCTTACAATCTTTTTTAGGCCATAAATAATATTTTGTCTCTGCTTCACAAGTAGTTATAATCTATTTTTAATTTCTTAGATGAAATCCTAATCCAATAATTTTTTGCAACATTTTCAAGTCACTAGATCTATATATGTTAATAGTTCCCACAAAGCTATGATTTTTATTTTGGATTTTTACTGCAATTCAAAATTGCAATGATAAATCCATGGCTTAAATGTGGCTTCATGTGATATGAACATTAGAAGATTGAAGTTCCTAGAACAGAGGCTGGGTGGGCAGAGAACACAGGAGTCATATTACTAATGATACTGAAACCAAGGCCTACTCTAATGGGGTTTTCTCTCCAAGTGTGCCACTCTTTTTCTTTCAGTAAGAAAATTAAAATATTTTTAATAAAAACCAATACATTATGTATAGTTAAAATTTCTGTACTTTACTGAAAATTTTAAAGCAAAAGAAAAACAGGAAAAAGCACTGAACTATAGTGAATGATATGCATGTTGAAGTATTCGGGGGAAAGTAAACTTTGAAATGCACTTAAAAATAAATGACTTAGCCAGTCGTGGTGGCACCACTCAGGAGGCTGAGGTGGGGGGATTGCTTGAGCCCAGGAGTTCAAGGCTGCAGTGAACTATCACTGCACTCTAGCCTGGGTGACAGAGTGAGACCCTGTCTCCAAAAAAAAATTTTTTTTTTAAGTGGAAAAAATACAAAAAAATAGATGACTTGAAAGATGGATAGAAGGATAGATAAATATGACAATAAAACAAAATGAAAATTAAATAAAGCACAGCAAAAATGTTAAAGGTAGAATCTAGGTGGTAAGTATACAGGTATTCATTGTAAACTTTATTTATGCTTGAAATTTTTCATAATAAAATGTTAGGGGAAAAGTCAACACACTAACAGAAATCCTTGGCAACCTCTATATACCACATCTCAAGAGAAGGTAACTCATCAAGCAAAACAGGAGGGGATGGAAATTTTCTGTTTTTTCCTTTCCTTGTATCTGTGATGGCCCCAAGCCACTGAAATGCAAAACTCTAGTCTACCCTTCTTGCCAACTGCCAGCTTGATAATAAACCCTCCCAACTGAAGCAGGGTGCATCTTAAGACTGCCAGAACTCATTTAAGAGTGTCACATTTTTTATAGTGTCACCTACTCAAATCTATCTAAATGGCTTATCTATGGATAGAATGAAGGGGAAAATATTATAATCACCTCCAAACAACAAAATGTTCTAGAGCATTTTGGAAACAAAGATATACTTAAATTGGTCTTTCTAAAATTTTAAATTTGCCTTTATGCTAATAATATTTTATTGAGTTATTATTCACCTTCAGTAAAATACAGACATCTTAATAACATAGTTTGATGGATTTTGATAAATGAAACACCCAGGTAGATAACACCTAGATAAGAAAACATAAAGTTCCCTATAACCTTTTCCAGTTAATACCCTCCCCTGCCCCGAACCCCGCTAAATTTGAGGCAACCACAACTCTGATTTCTATCACTGTGACAGTATATGGTATCATACACTGTGTAATTTTTTCCTCTGGTTTCTTTTGTTTAACATACTATCTTTGATATTCATCCCATGTTGTATGAAGCAACAGTTTCTTTTTATTGCTGAGTAGTAATCCATTTTATGAATACATTAGAATTTGTTTATATTTAGGTTATTAAATATGAAATGTCTGATTTCCTTGAGTGCTAAGTTAGACAGTTGATACCTCTGACAATTCACTTTGATTCTTATTTTTGTTATGAAGGTACATCCTCAGTCTTTCAAATGCATGTTGTGGCTTGTGATTATTTTCTAATTTTTTTTTAGCTCAATATTTGTAAAACCATGGATAAGCCAAAAATTCGTGTTATTTTTTAATGTGAGTTCTGTCGTGGAACCAATGCAACGCAGACAGCTTGAACTATCAACGAAGTGTGTGGGAAGGATGTGGCTAATGAACATACAGTATGTGATGGTTTGAGAAGTTCCGTTCTGGTGATTTTAATCTTGAAAGTGAGCCACGTGGGCAACCTGAGACCAAGCTGTAGTGGAAGCAAATCCACCTCAACCTATGAGTGAATTAGCAGCAAGGTTTCACGTCACTATTCCAACAATATGGGACCATTTGAAAGAAATCAGCAAGGTAAAGCAGGTGGATAGAGGGTGCTGCATAAATTAAACAAACATCAGAAGAGAAATTGTCTCAAAGCTTGCCTTTCTTTGCTGTCATGACATAAAGGTGATCCATTTCTACACTGTATTGTGACGCGTGATGAAAAATGGATTCTTTCTGACAACTGCAAGCATTTGGCACAATGGATGGATAAAGATGAAGTGATGAAACACAGTCTAAAACCGAATATTCATCAAAAAAAGCTAATGGTGTCTGTTTGGTGGTCCAGTGCTAATATTACCCACTACGGCATCATGAAACCTGGTCAATCAATTACAGCAGATGTCTACTGCAATCAGTTGGATGAAATGATGAGGATGCTTGCAATTAAGCAGCTGAGATTGGTCAATAGAGACAGGCCAATCCTCTTGCAAGATAATGCTTGACCACATGTTGCATAAACAACACAGCTCAAACTACAGAAGCAGGATTTGGAAATTTCTCTGTCATCCACCATATTCACCAGAACTTGCACCAACTAACTACTGGTTCTTTCAGGCTTTGGACCACTTCTGGCAAGGAAAAATATTCAATTCTCAACAAGCAGTTGAAAACGCCTTTTGCGATTTCATTGGCACTCGCTCTCCAGGCCTCTTCACTGGTGGCATAAATGAGCTACTATTAAGATGGCAAAACTGTGTCAATAGTTCAGGCACATACTTAGATTGTACTGCTTCTTGTTTGAGATATAATAAGCTACACTTTTGATTCAAAACAGACGTTTCATATTTAATGACCTAACATATTCCTGTATTGATGGATATTTGTTTTCAATTTTTAGCTAGTATAAGTAAGGTTATTATAAATATTTTTACATAAGAATGTCCACATTTCTTTTGAGTGTGTACCTAGGAGTGGAATGACTGGGTCAGAAAATAGGGATATGGTCAACTTTATCAGAAAGATTCAAATAATTTTTCAGGCTGGCGCAGTGGCTCACGCCTGTAATCCTAGCACTCTGGGAGGCCAAGGCGGGAGGATCGCTCAAGGTCAGGAGTTTGAGACCAGCTTGAACAAGAGTGAGACCCCATCTCTACTAAAAGTAGAAAGAAATTAACCGGACAACTAAAAATATATAGAAAAAATTAGCCGGGCATGGTGGTACATGCCTGTAGTCCCAGCTACTGGAGAGGCTGAGGCAGGATTGCTTGAGTCCAGGAGTTTGAGGTTGCTGTGAGCTAGGCTGACGCCACAGCACTCTAGGCTGGGCAACAGAGTGAGACTCTGTCTCTAAATAATAATAATAATAATAATAATAATAATTATAATAATAATAATTTTTCAAAGTAATTGTACCACCATACATTCCAACCAGCAATACATGAGCTTCAGACAATCCACTTCCCCATCGACACTTGGTATAGACAGTCTTTTTAGTTTAGCCATTTCAGTGAGTATAAACCAATATCTCATTATGGTTTTAATTTGTATTTCCAAAATGACTAATGATACTGCATACCTTCTCATAGGCTTATTGGTCATTTGTATATCTTCTTTCTTGAAAGGCTATTTAAGTGCTTTACCCATTTTATTTTTTAATCTGAATTGATCTTGAAGGTAGCTTTAATTAGATCTCTCTTGATCTATAGACTTAATGCACGGCATCATAAATTAAATTTTGTGACTTCAACATGCATTATCATTCAATAGAGTTCAATATTTTTCCTGTTTTTTTCTTGCTTTAAAATTTTCATATAGTAAAGTACATAAATCTTTATGATGCAATAGCTAGCTACACTAGAATGCAGGCTCCTCAAGGATAGGGATTTTTTTCTGTTTTGTGTATTGTTAACCCAGAGAGCCTAGAACAGTGCCTGGCACATTGTGAGTGTTCAATAAATATTTGTAAAATAAATGAATAAACACGTTCATTTTTCAATTCTGTAGGTAAAGGGAAACAAGTGGAGTAAACATAATTTACTTTCTTAGCTTTGTTGTTAAAATATTATCACTGTTTTATGTCTGTCACACCCCCTTCCTCTTATACCTGGGAGACCTTTTCTCCAAGAGTAGGGCCTAGCTGTTTGGGCAAGAGTTTCTAGAGCCAATGACGAAGGGTTCTACATATAATATGAATGTTGATTTACTGGATTAAAAAAACAAAAAAACAAAAAAGAAGAAGAAAAGGATTCCCAGGAAGGCAGACAAAGAACAAAAAGGCTAATGAAATTAGTGAGACTGCTGATTTCTTTCCTGGGATTATCCTTTCCTAGAATCTCTCAAAGCTCCAACCAGAAGTTGTTAACATCTAGAAACAGGTAAATCCTCTATTACTTGAGCCTCTGTTTACAGTGAAGGCTCATCAAGTGAATAGAGTTTAGTCACTGAGCTGTGAAAATCATGAGGAAATTGGAAAGTAAGATTCTTGGTGGGGAAATACTACCACCATGACTGTAAGGTATGTCTGCCTCCCAACACTGGAGATGCCAATTACATGTCAGCTTGATAGAGGTACAGGGAAGAACAATCTTTGGTCCAAAGCCACACAAGAGAAGCAGGTAAAGGCACTGCTTGCTCCAGCTTTCCCGACGTCAATCTGCAATATTACCTGTAGAGTCCGGCGCTTGTTATCTTCTGTGTGAATCCAGGCTCGAAGAGTCAACTCTGTGATAAAAATCTGGGCTGCCTTGGCAAAGAGCACAGGGGCTTCTGCACTGATCATCTGCAACAGATGTAGGTCCTCCCTATCAATCACCAGCACATCATTCAAACCAGTCAATTTGTTTCTTGCCTCATGGCCTGCCATGGTACTATGGGGCAAGGGTCAGAAAATGAGATGGTGGTGGTCTTAAGAGATTCCAAGGCAAAAGAAATCCATAAGTAAGGAATAAAGCAGGTAACAGGGAGAAAGAATACTTACTTATCTAGCACCTACCACGTGCCAGGCCCTGAGCAAGGCACTTTCTTAAACTCATCATAGTCTTAAAAGAAACTAGGGTTTACAAGAGGTGAAGTGACTTGCCCATCGCCATAGAGCCAATAAGTGGCAGAGTTTCGGTTCTAATCAAAGGAGGGACAATATGGGGAAAGATAATGGGCCTGAGAGCAAATGGATTTAGGTGAAACCTCAGGCTTCCCTTCCTTTTGGGATTTATTTTTCACATACTGAAAAAGAAAACAATCTTCCAGTTTTATTGTGGGAATCATATGAGATAATCTGTGTAACCAGCACAGGGCTTGGCACATAGTAACTGCTCAAGCAATGTAAGCTGCCTTGATATGTCTGACTTCAAAGTTCAAGCTCTTGGTCAAACAAGGCTCTAAACCTTTGGCGAGGTGGTCTATGCAGGCTAGAGCCACAGGAAGAGCTCTGGAGTTAAAGAAGCAGTAGATGAGAATTGGGATCTTGGTTCTATCAGTCTGGCTGCATCAATTAACCTCTTGGTGTTTATTTCTGTATCTGTAAAATGGAACTAGTAATTCTTATCCTATCAGGTCTCACTGTGAGGAGGAAAGGAGCTAATAAAAGAGAAAACCACTATGAACTGACAGCTTTCTGTGCAAATACAACAGACTATTAATTTTGTTTGGTGAAGAGACAGAGTTGCTCTTTCCCCAAGATTTATAAAGGCAAAGGAGGAATACAGAAATGGCCAATCCCAAGTAAACCCTCTCGTAAGTATAATTCATATAAAAGAAACTCACAGATCAAAAGGTTAGAAAAGGTACAATATCATCGAATATTTATCAGAGTTCAGATCAACAAACTATAGATTGTAATAAGATGCTAAGATGATGGCACTGTCCTGTTGATTTGATGATACATGATTACACTACACTGTGAAAAGAACTGGGTGATATCACCTGATTTCAAAAAACAAACACTATCTTTTTAAAATTTGGAAAAAACCAGGATACCCCCTAATTTTCAGAGATAAAAATTAAAATAACTAAAACGGTTCGATTTTAGTTCACTGAAGGTTTAGACAGGAAATAAAAAAGCAACAGAGGCCAGGCACAGTGGCTCACGCCTGTAATCCTAGCACTCTGGGAGTCCGAGGCGGGTGGATTGCTTGAGTTTAGGAGTTCCAGACCAGCCTGAGCAAGAGCGAGACCCCGTCTCTACTAAAAATAGAAAGAAATTAATCGGACAACTAAAACTATACAGAAAAAAATTAGCCGGGTATGGTGGTGCATGCCTGTAGTCCCAGCTACTCGGGAGGCTGAGGCAGAAGGATTGTTTGAGCCCAGGAGTTTGATGTTGCTGTGAGCTCGGCTAATGCCACGCACTCTAGCCCAGGCAAAAAAAAAAGAGTGAGACTCTGTCTCAAAAAAAAAAAAAAAAAAAGCAACAGATAGTAACAATATTTTTGTTTTTGTTTAATTAAACTGTGAACCCTAGAGAAATGAGCAATAACCTACCCATGATTTTAGCTTCAATATGAATAAGAAAAATGAATGTGAATTCACCTTCACATCTTCATCCAGTTTCATAATCTTCTTAATACGAGCCAGTGGGAGTTCCTGTACTCGGAAATCTTTCTGAAATGGCAACAAGAGGTGTGTAAACAGTGGGGACAATCGACAGCGTGGCAGAGCACGACAGGCAGCAGGAAACACTCTGTGTGGTACAGACCCTTCCTTCAGGAAATATGGCAGAACAAGAGGTAGGCGAAATGAAGAAAATACAAGCTCCAGAGCAAAATTCTTCTTTATTTAACCCATGAAGAGCTTCAAACAATTAAAGGGTTTTAGGAAAAACTTACGATGGCCTCTAACAGTGCCCTCATGAAACGTAGCCCCAAACAATATCAGATTCTTTGCCTCAGCACAATATAGAGGTATATTACGAGTAGCTTCTTTCTTTCCAAGACAGTTTACCAGTCTGCAATATGCAAATTAAAATGAGATTTCTGCCTTGGCGCATTCCTCTAAACAGCCAGTTTTTCTTCCGTTCAGAAACTACAAGGGCAAGTGCCAGCAATACTTGACCACAGTGACCCATGGTTTTTTACAGCTGAAACTGGCCATTTATGACCTTTGCACTAACCTGACAACAGAAAAGGAGGAGGGGCCGCTTTCTCATCACAGCAGCAATGGCTTTGTCTCCAAAATTCGCTTCAGGGTGGAGGTAGAGAGGTATGGGAAAAGGGTGAGGGTGAATTTATTAGCTGCCTTTTAGGAACAATTCTGCTACTTTTTCTTAACAAACAGGACTGGGGTGGGGAGAACCACAAAACTTCACCGTGGATGGGATTTAGGAAAGAGCTTTTTGATCAGCACTACTCAATTATTTGCCATTTAGGCCCTTTTTTGTCTTATTTTGAAACTACTGATTTTTAAACACATGCCCAATGATGGATGCAATTCTGGAAATAAAAATCAATTTTGAGTTTCAGAGCTGCAAAGAAGAGAAAGGTGCAAAGGCAGAGATTAGCTAAAATCAGCAAAATCTCTACTGGGACTAGGTGTCAAATGATTGATTCTATAAGTGGTCTGAAATGTGACTCACCAAACCCAATATGCTCACCTGGGAATTTGCATCATCACATTATGGAAGCAGGAGCTATTATTTGAGACTTGATACAATTAACAAGCATAAGTGAACTATTTTCCCCAGATTGACAGAAAACTGCAAACACATGTCAAAGAAAGCATTTTGGAAAAACATCACTAGTCTTCCCAGGATCCATTTTATGATTACAGAAAGAAGCAACTATTAGGATAAAATGTACACCAAGACATCTAATGTCCCACATCAAACCCTACACGCTGCTTGGCTACCGCTCAGCTCTACAAACTGCAAATACCAATTTTTCATCTCTTCCTTTTCTGAATTAGGTATATTATTTTCCAGTAAGCTTCTACTAAACTAATCCTGGAGTGACAGAGACTTAGAAGTCCAACTTATTAAAATTTCACCAACAGGAGACAGCAGGGTATATTGATTCTATTCTTATTTTTTCCCCCTCCTCTTTGATTTACTCCTTCAAGCAACTCAACTAATAGTGAATGTGTGATGCCTACTACTATGCAAAAGATACAAATCTATTCCTACCTTTGAAGAGCTTATAGTTTGTCAGAGGCAGTCACATAAAAACGTTGTAATCCCCTATCCGATATGGGGTGGGAAGGAGTGTAAAACCCCACAGGGTCACAAAGAAGGGAATAACCAGCTAGCAATGAGGGGCTGCAAGGAGAGAGAGGAGTTGGGAAATGTTCCACAGGGGAGATGACATCTGAATCATGTGTAACAGATACTGAGAATTTGCCTGTTGAAAAAGTATGAGAATGTTATTCAGACAGTGGCAACAGCAAGCACAGAAGCAAAGACACACAAAAAACACAGCCTATTTAAGTTTTAGATGTATGACCTGAGTGCAGAGGGGAGAAGCAGGAAAAAGGATGCTGGACTGGGGTCAGATCCTGAAGAAATTTTTTGGAAGGTTTAATCACAGAAATCAGTCTCTGGTCTTCCTTCTAGTGTGGTATATCACAGAAGATGATGATGATGCTACACAGAAATGCCAAAGAGAAGACTAGGGATGGTAATTCTTTTGGAAGGCCTCCCATGATGACACACAACAGCACAAGATTATGACGAAAAGGTTATGACCACTCTCTTGCACGTGTGCTCTCATTTGGCTTGGTTGTTTAATATTATAATTTCCACAAGATTGTTCCATGATTACTTAACCGAAGCCAAAGCTGATAAAAAGACCTCCTTCTCCAACTTGAACAAGTAAAATATTACTTTAGAAGTTCTATGAGACTGTTTTTTAAAAGAGATGGGGTCTCACTGTTGCCCGGGCTGGAGTACAGTGATGTGATCACAGCGCACTACAGCCTTGAACTCTCAGGCTCAAGTGATCCTCCTGAGTGGGGAGGGCTACAGGTATGTGCCACCACACCCAGATAATTTTTAAATTTTTTGTGGAAACAGGGTCTTGCTATGTGGCCCAGGCTGGTCCCAAACTATTGGCCTCAAGCAATCCTCCCATCTTAGCGTTTCGAAGTACTGGGATTACAAGTGTGAGCCACTGTGCTCAGCCTCTACGAGACTATTCTTTAATCAAAAGCAACGAGAGTCAAGAATAAAGAGATTATATCATTTCTACCTTGCAGAGGCGTAAAATGAGGCAGAAATTTACAAAAAAGCTCTGCTTTAAGCCACCTACCCCAAACCTTTTCTTTTGTGAGAAACTACCTTTCCATGTTTCCCAAACCTTGAGATCTCAAGAGGCAGCATGTGAAAAGTGGATCTTGAGATGTGTGTGTGTGTGGTTCATCACTGCCAACAATCCCCAGTTTTCCATGATCCTAGCCTACCTTTCCAGTCACAAGAAAAGGTTTATAATAAGCTTGATGGAGAGGGGAGTCCCTCTACCGTCAGTAGATTGAGGCCCACTAAATGGGCTTTCAATTCATGCTCCCCACATCACTGGCAACCAAGCAACTGATGTGAGTAATATTTAACTTCTCCTCCAGATGCTGATCCGAGTAGAACAACAATGGACACATACAGTTTTTTCTACTTTTGGGAGTGATATCGGTAAGCAGAAGAGCAGATTCTCTCTCAGAGCATTCTTTCTCATGTTCCTTTTTTTTTAAAGACAGAGTCTCACTCTGTTGCCCAGGCTAGAGTGCCATGGCGTCAGCCCAGCTCACAGCAACCTCAAACTCCTAGGCTCAAGCAATCCTCCTGCCTCAGCCTCCCGAGTAGCTGGGACTACAGGCATGTACCACCATGCCCAGCTAATTTTTTCTATATATATTTTTGGTTGTCCAGCTAATTTCTTTCTATTTTTTAGTAGAGACAGGGTCTCGCTCTTGCTCAGGCTGGTCTCGAACTCCTGAGCTCAAACAATCCACCCGCCTCGGCCTCCCAGAGTGCTAGGATTACAGGTGTGAGCCACCGCGCCGGGCCTTTCTCATATTCCTGACCACAACCAAAGAACTATATTAAAAATGCTGCCATCTGAAACTGCTGAGTTTCAAGATGAATTCAAGTCTGAATTCATTCAATGAGAGTCTGGAGCCAAAGAAAAGTCAATGGGTCTCAGGCTGCACTAAGGAACATCCAGAGTTTCAAATTATGATGAGAAATCTTTTCCAGGCCTACCTAGTCAGGCACTCCAGCAAAGTCAAGATTCTAAATTTCTTGAAAGCAATGATTCTCAACCTTGGCTGCATGTCAGAATCATCTGAAAAGCTTTTGAAAAACAAGATGCCTAAGCTCTCTCCCAGATCAACCAAATCAGGAACTCTACGTGGTAGAGTCCTGACATCACTTTTTTTGACACTCCCCTGGTGACTATGACACAAGTGAGGGTTAAGGACCACTGCTGTAAAGCCTTGCTACTCAAAGTGAGGTCCTTAGACCAGCAATGGCATCACCTGGGAACTCAAAAGAAATGCAGAATCTCAGGCTCCCCTCCAAACCTACTAAATCAGAATCAATATTTTAAATAAGATCTTCCCTCATGTGGTCCACACAGACAAAGTGTGAGAAGCACTGCAATACAGGAAGAGCTCATACAGCACAGGACCTATTTTGTAACAGTCCACCAGTCTTTACCACCAAGTTCTTGCTCAAATGGTTATCTGATTTAATTGTAATGTTAGAAATGTCATCATCCAATCTAGAGGCACTGAGGAATGAAAAGATGAAACTGTCAGTTAAAAGAAAGTGACCTAGGCATTAAATTACAGCTAACTGAAGGCTGAATGGGATGCAGAGAATAAGTTAGTGGGGGATTAGATTTTTCTTTTCAAGATTCAGCATCATCGTCCCCCTTACCAGCTCCCAAGAAAGCAAAGTTAGCTTTGTCTTCCCCACTTTTAAAGAGGCCCAGCAGGGTAAAACTCAACACCAAGAAGTCTGCTACTTATTGTTCTCAGAGTTCTGCTCAGCAGGAATATAGTATTTTATGTAATCACTTTGGTACACAATCATTTTGGTATAGTTTTTAACCAACTTCAACCCTAGCTGAATACCACTTGGATTTCTGGACAGTTACAGAGCTTTTAAGAGTTATGAGAGCAAGCTGAGATGAAAGAGAAATTGCTTTTGCAGGACTCAGACCAAAATGACTGAGGCCAGTATTTCCGACATATCATGAAATATCACCTAGCAAACTTCCATTACTTGTTTCTGGAGCAATCTGTGTTCCAGTCTTAGAGAGATCACAACATCTTCTGAATAGTCTCATAAATTTTATTTATGTTTAGATAGTTTAAACATGATAGATTTTTAAAAGTCTGTTTGACATTTTTAGGTGTCAACCTAAGAGGCTCTGACATATCTCACAAAGTTTGGTTTTAAGTAATGTTGAGCTCTGGAAAGGCACAGACTAAATACTAAAACATTTGGCCATACATGGGCATCATGTATTTGTAGTCCTGAGCAGAGGGGAAAGTAAGAGTTATACAAAGGGAAATCACCCTGACTTAACTGGACTTCATTCTCACTCAAACTTGGAACTGATACTGCTTTCCACTAAATCTGAAGTGGAAGAGTCTGATTCATTCAGATATTTATTGTGCATCTACTATACGCCAGACATTGTTCTAAGCATCTGATGTAAAAGACACAACACGGCAGAGGTCTAGGAGTCTTTTTCAGGGGTCATGGGAGAAAAATTTTAGTTAGTCATCAATAGAAGAATGAGTAAAGACAACTTCCTCTTTACTCATCTTTCTCTTCACCCACAAAACCTGAACCAAAACTGAACCCCTCAAAGTATTGTCTTTTAACTTCTGATAAATCAGATGTCTAGGCACTAAAATTTGGTCAACACCAGAATCTGCTTTGTTGGCATTCAAACTTGAAAAGTAAACCAAGTAGGTTACAAATCAAAGCCCAGGGCCTAAAAGAGATATTTACGCACTCATGTAAATAGCAGCACTATAAACAACAGCCAAGCAGTAGAAGCAACCCAAATGTCCATCAATAGATGAACAGATAAACGAAATGTGGTACGAATGATGAACCTTGAAGACATCACACTAAGTGAAATAAGCCAAAGTCACAAAAAGACCAATACAGATGTTCCTCTACTTACAATGGGGTTATGTTCCAATAAACCCATCATAAGTTGAAAATATCCTAAGCTAAAAATGCATTTAATACATCTAACCTACCAAACATCATACCTTAGCCTAGCCTACCTTAAAACATGCTCAGAACACTTGCATTAGCTTACAGTGGGGCAAAACCATTTGTGCTATATGATTCCAATTTATGTATCTAAAGTAGTCAAATTCATAGAAACAAGTAGAATGTTGGTTACCAGGGGCTGGAGTTGTTTAATGAGTATAGAGTTTCGGTTCTGCAATATGAAAAAATTCTGGAGATTGTTTCGTGAATATACTTAACACTTACTGAACTGCACATTTAAAAATGGTTAAGGTGGTAAATTTTATGTGTTTCTTTGTTTTTTTTTTACCACAACTAAAAAGAATACAATAAAATTCAAAGCCCAACGAAATGCAGAAAAGTTAAGTGTTGAGCTTAAACCTCCAGAGTTTATCTGGCCACTTGCCTGATTCTGGATTTATGTCTCTGGGCTTAAGCTGGTATGCAGACTTGCTGCCTTGGCCTGGTCCCAACACACCCAATGAGGGCATTAGTTTTACACCAAGCTGACCACAGAACTAAAACCTGATAAGCTTAACCATGAGATTATCCCCCGAAAATATGAACAAAACACTACACTTTTGAGTTTATAATTTCATTTTTTCCTCCCTTTTCTTTTCTATCTGAGTCAGTATAAGTAACTACCACCTTTAGACTAGAGGAAGGAAACGATGACTTTCCAGTGGAAGTTCACTCTGAACACTCTAAGAAAGGCCAACTGCTGAAAACCCCCCGTACAAACACACACAACTCCCAGGTACATCTAAAATATGAATTCCCTGAAGTCAGTGGGCATTTATCACAGTAAGTTACGATATTTTTTTTCACTCATTACTTGATTATAGCCTTTCTCATCAGAATGTATGTTCCATGAGTACCATGATCTTGTCTGTCTGGTTCACTACTGGATCCACAGTATCTAGCATAGCCACAGTAGGTGCAAAGTATGTATTTGTTGAGTGAACAAATAAACTGTCCTTGCATATCAGAGGTTAAACACCATTAACCCTAAGTAATTGCAACATTAGTTCTATATCAGGAAGGAATCTAGTGTCTGTTCTGCCAGGATGCCAATACCTCCAGGGCAGGAATGACACATCCAACACAAGGGAGCTCCTTCAGTATTTGCTAAAATGACACCAAATGGAACATTCATCATTCATGATACGACACTATTGTGAATATTCCAATTCTAACCTGTCTCCCCTTCTGCTACCACTCTCACACCACATACTTTACTCCTACCCTCAACCTCCACTACCCACTCTAAGTAAGCCTAGCCACTCTGAATTTGATGTTTCTCTAAATAGCAAACCCTCCATTCTGGGCCTCCATGCCTTTATGTATGCCCTATTCTCTGCCCAAGATATACTATGCTATCCTTTCCATCTGGTGAATGCCTACTGATATTTCAAGACCCAACAAAAATGTTCCCTTTTCTTAAAGGCTTCCCTAACTCACCAGAGAGAAATATCCTCTGTGCTTCCATAGCACTTTGACTTTTACTGCCTCAAGACTTATCACTGTGCCTGACACAGCAAGTATTTAATAAATACCTGCTCTCTAAATGACTCTGGTTATAATTACCAGACCGTAAGCTCCTCAAGGGCTAGGGTTCTACTGGATTCTTCTATGTCAGTGGTTCTCAACAGAGGGTGATTTTAGCCCAAAAGGACATTTGCCAACGTCTGGAGACTTTTCTACTGGCAGCTAGTGAGTAGTGGCCAGGGATGCTGCTAAACATCCCATAATGCGCAAGACAACCTCTTACAAGACAGAATTATCTGGCTCCAAATGTCAACAATGCTGCTGTTGAGAAACCCTGATCTAAATGTATCTTTTAACACCCAGAAAGAATACCTGGCCCATAACAGATTTGTTGTTGAATACATTGCCCGATGGTTTTCACCAAGTTCTAGAAATTTGACAGGGCCACTAAATAAGGCCTAAGAAATGAGCTATACCTACTGAAGGAAGGTGAGATCTCTGCTTTTCTACATTTCCTAAAAGATATGCCTCACATTAAACTACCCCCAAGTAAAAGCATCTACTACACACCCACATGCCTAAGGAAAGCCATTAAGATATAAAAGACACCCTTTGTAGTTATCTCACCTAAGGTAAATTATATTTTCATTTTCCTAATCAGGGTAGGAATGAACTATGCCTTTGTAAATGTGCTTGAAATTAAAGATTTTTTAGTCTAAGTTTTGGTTAATCAGCCCATAGCTCTTAACACTCTTTAAAAAAGTTTCTCAATCTTCCTTACCACTGTTAAATTCCGGATTTCTTCCATGACACGAGGCCAGAAGGACTGTAGGCTTTGCTGGGCATCGCTGCTGCTAGTACCACCAAATCCTCCTTCTGTGGACATTTCGATAACTGAAAATAAGCACATAAACAAAACACATTAGAAATAATAAAGTCAGGCTTTCTGTCCAGTAAGTCATTTGTATCTTTCTCTGTGGATGTTTTTACTAATTCCTTCAATTTTTCAGTCTGACAAGGTATATAATTGTGCTGAAGAGATTTTTAGCACAGACTTAAATCTTAACACAATCATTTGGAGGAAAGTTTTTCCTTCTACTAGCTTATATCACAGAGACTATCAAAGAGCTCCAACTAGAAAATCCACAGTTGCGGCCGGGCGCGGTGGCTCACGCCTGTAATCCTAGCACTCTGGGAGGCCGAGGCGGGCGGATCGTCCTGAGCTCAGGAGTTCCAGACCAGCCTGAGCAAGAGCGAGACCCCATCTCTACCAAAAATAGAAAGAAATTAATTGGACAGCTAAAAATATATATAGAAAAAATTAGCTGGGCATGGTGGCGCATGCCTGTAGTCCCAGCTTCTCGGGAGGCTGAGACAGTAGGATTGCTCGAGCCCAGGAGTTTGAGGTTGCTGTGAGCTAGGCTGACGGCACGGCACTCGCCCCAGGCAAGAGAGTGAGACTCTGTCTCAAAAAAAAAAAAAAAAAAAAGAAAATCCACAGTTGCTAGAAATCCAAACTGAAATCCTAATGTGAATCAAGGGCTTTTAACTTCTTATGGGGGCAGGGGTGGAATGAGGAAAGTATTTTGTGCTCTAGTTCAGTCCGTAATTTTCAGTGCCATTCCCTGCAAGGCTTTTTCAAGTACTCTATGGCTTTTCATGCTCCATGACACAGCCTTCGGCAAATATTTTAAGGGTCCCCAGTGATTAACACTGTGCAGAAATGTAAACCTAAAGTCTTAAAAAAAAAAAAGACCCAAGCTGGGCATGATGTATGCACCTGTAATCTGAGGGAGAGGATCGCTGGAGCCCAGGTGTTTGAAGCCAGCCTGGGGACAATATAGCAAGACCCTGTGTCTTTAAAAAAAAAAGAGAGAGAGACAAGTTTTAGACGCTGAGGTCCCATATCTCTGGGGCTACTGATGATTATTATTCTTTCTAATCTCATGCAAATCTGCCTCAAAGGACATAAAAGTGCTGAGGACTAGGCCAATAACATGAAGTCTCTGAACTGAAACTACTTGCCAGTTCTTTCCTAATCTGAACCTTCCCACTAGGCATAAAGCCAAACACAGCATACCAGCAACTGGAAGCTTTAAAGATAGTTGAAAAACAACAGGGAATTAAAATTAGGATAGAGAAGAGGGTCAGAATTTGTACTTAGTCAACTGCTTTGTGATGGAGGAAGGAAGATGAGTAAGGATCCCCACATCAGCTCTAACTGTAGATGATACAAGTTGAGTATCCCTTATCTGAAATACTTTCAACCAGAAGTGTTTTAGTTTTCAGATTTTTTGGATTTGGGGGTAAGTTTGTATTACACTTACCAGCTGAGCATCCTAAATCTGAAAATTCGAAATTCAAAATGCTCCAATGAACACTTCCTTTGAACGTCATGTTGGCACTCAAAAAGTTTCAGATGTCAAAGCATTTCAGATTTTGGATTTTCAGATTAAGGGTATTCAACCTGTATTGTAATGTCTTAAAAGATTTATGGGGGGAAAGTAAAAAAAAAAAAACAAAAAAAAAAACCCAACTCCAGATGGCTTAAATGCTTATCTGGCAAATACTTAAACACAAGAAACAGTTTAATTAAATGCAAAGAATGAGAAACTTAGTGATCTCCTAAGAATTTCTATTCTGGGGAATTACTTGAAAAGGTTTAACATGCCAGTGACAGGATGCTGGCGAAGAGCTATGTGAGTCATTAAGAACTAATTCTGAGGGGCTGAAAGAAAAGCACCAAAGCCAGGTATCACATGACCAAGTGTGTTACTTTCCAGGCTTCATGTGGATGCATGCTGAGCTGATCACCCTCCATCAGCAGAGTGGAATGAAGGTTGGTAACTTTAGGTTTAGCCTGTGTGGATGTTCAATTCATTCTTAAATGTTTACCTGAGATTGTCCCAGAGGTCTAATTTTTTCTTTTCTTTTTCCTTCTAAAGGAAATGATGAGAGGAAAGAAATGGAAGGAAAATAAGAGTACAATCTTTGAAGCAGATTTCACTCTGGTGTAATGACATCAGTGGGTGATGATGTAATGGGAAAAGGTTTGGAGCCAATTTCTGGTGCTGGAGGCCTATAAACAGCTCTCTATACATCAACAGAAACTCTTAAGTACCTGGGATGCAACATGATCTTGGTGTTTCTGAAGGGAGTTAAAGGAAGTGTTGAATCATAGTTGGAATGGACTAGATAAAATCTTGAGTGCTAAATAACTGAGTAAGATCCCCTCAACTCAAGCCCTATGACATTTTCATTTATCACGTGACCTATACACTACTCTCTCAGATGTACTAAGAACAATGAAACCAAGGTAATCTAGAGAAGTTTACTTATTTATTATTATTAACAGTTTCCTACCTCAAGACAATGAAGAGAGACTCAATCTAGCTTTTTAAAAATGGGGCAAATAAAAAAATCTTTCTGGGAATAAAAATAATTACCAAAAAACTTTGATCAGTCTCCAAACATCTGTGTAGTCAATAGAACATGAATGAATCTTTGGCTGGCTCAGAGCCACACACTGTTGTAAGTAGGAGTTG
Source organism: Indri indri (assembly GCA_004363605.1). Lineage (NCBI taxonomy): Eukaryota > Metazoa > Chordata > Mammalia > Primates > Indriidae > Indri > Indri indri. The sequence goes on from RJWJ010005920.1 coordinate 59,449, forward strand.
GGTACAAACCAGAAGTTATCAAATTTTTCTGGAACCGAAAATGTATTAAAGGGTAAGTTTTAAAATTGAGACGCTCATCTCCATTAGAAAATTCCAAATGGATAATGGCAAATAATGCAAGTCAATAATAATGTCCTTTATATTTACTGCATTATAGAAGCTTAGGACTGAAAAAAAGACATCAAGAGACACTCAGGCCCATCCCTCTATACAATGCTCAGAGCTCCTCTTCACCCTCTGCTCCCCCGCCACGCCACCTCGTTCTACCTTAAGTGGTCGTTCAGCTTAAATTTGAGTACCTCCCTCTCCAGTCCTAGGAAACTGGCTTACTGGTAACACATTCTTTCCCATCTTTGGATAGCTCTGTTCTTCTTTACATTAAGTTTAATTTACAAGCGAAGTTCCATTTGAGCTTTCAATTTGGAGTTATAGCCTTTTTCCATCCAGCAACCTCTTTTTATAAATTCCTGACTTCAAAAGACAAAGGTCCCCTATCAGGGATACAAGATCCTCTCACAAGGAAAAAGAGAAAAAGGTTTAGAGCATGTTTTCTAGCATCTTTGCAGAGATTATTAGTAATATCTTTTGGAAGAACATAAATTGTTATCGGAAATTCCTAGAAAAGGTGAATACTTTTATTCAAAAGCCTTTCCCTAAAGCAGATCCATTCTCTGCATGGAACTTTAAAATCAGACCAAATGTCAAGCAATAAATCTTTTGAGAAACAAATTGGTGGTCTGATATTTTCTCATGGAGGCATGATTTAACTAAAATTATAAAACCTAACCATTCATCTTCCAATTCAGAACCGCAAGCCAAATAAACCTCTTTTATTTAAAACAAAAACAAAAACCTAATCATAAACAAAAGCAAATTTTCCTGGCAAACACTCCAACAAATTAAAAAATATAAAGCAACCTTAATCATCACCTCTTATTTTATTTTATTTATTTAGGTACAGGGTCTCACTCCGTAGCCCAGACTGGAGTGCAGTGACATTACAGCTCACGGCAACCTCAATCTCCTTAGGCTCAAGCAATCTTCCCACCTCAGCCTCCCTAGTACCTGGGACTACAGGCATGCACCACCACGCTTGGAGGTTTTCAAAAATTTTTTGTAGAGATAGGGTATTGCTATGTTGCCTGGGCTGGTCTTGAACTCCTGGCCTCAAATGATCCTCCCACCTTGTCCTCCCAAAGTGCTGGGATTACAGGTGTGAGCCACCGCACCCTGCCCACCTCTTATTTTAATAATGCATTAATTGCAAATGAATTGATATTGCTACAGAAGTTGCCCATTTACAACATCCACGGCCAATGGAAAATGTGTTAGGTTCATCTTCTAAGGTATGAGAGAAGGCATATATTTAAAAGTAAGAAGAGATTTATTCCAGGATCCTTTTCATTCCATGTTAAATCTCTAACAATGGATAAAGTTACACATTTATATAAAGTTGACAAGGACGAAACTGTCTTAAGACTAAGCCACGTTAGCTTAGATCACTCTTATGAGAAATGCAATATAGAATTTCCCAAATATAATTCATTATTAATATTAGATTTATTATTCATGTTCATTAATTACTTTATAAATACTTGAATAAGGCTATCTGTTTAATAAAGACTTAAGGATGAGTTGATGTACTGAATAGTTGTTGTTCTTGGAAGTAATCTCAGTTTCCAGTATCTATGAACTTACACGGTTTAATTTATCTGTTTTTTAAAAGACTGCTTTCCAAAGCTAGAAAGGGAAGAATCAAAGTCCATCATGGAAAGATTTGTTCTACAATGTTCAACTCAATTGGTATCTCTCTATAAAGTTTTTTCTAAATGTCACTACCTGGAAGTGGTCCCTCCTTCTTGTGAACCTTAAGAGCCTTTGATCTACACCTCTCTTTCTGGCCTCACCATTACCTTGTATAATTATTATTAATGTGTATATCTTATCTTATTTCCCTGATTGATGTACAAGCTCCTTGAGAGTAGTATCTGCATATAATTCATCCCTGGATGCCTCACAGCATGCAGCACAGTCTAACAACTAATTACTCCTGAGTGAGGGGGCAAGAAAGTAGCTGTGTATGGCCTTTCTGAGACAAAGGGCATCTTAGAAAAGCTTGGCCTGAAATGGGCTTACTGGGATTACCTGAACGACCAAAGGAAATGGTTATACAAACTATTCTAGGAAGCTCAGAATGAATAAAGCTCTCTCCGTGCATTTAAAGCAAAAGGGACTACAATCAGAAATCTACCAGAAGCTGACTTCCTGAAGTGGATTTAAGATAAAAGGGAATGACAGAAAGGACACATACACACATCCAAGAAGGTCCTGGAAGCTGCAAGACAGACTAGAAAGCTGGAAACATGGGTGTATACCATTCCCAAGTGTAAATCTTTTGAAAGTCAGAGCCTCTTCAGAAACGTGACCAGGACAGATTAGCAAAGTTTGAAAAATTAATGACAATAGCTACATAGGAGGAGGATAAATACCTCTGGTCATCCATTAGCAAAAAGATAAGAAAATCATGAAGTAAGATGATTCAGTCAGACCACTCAGAAGAGTGGGGAATCTAGTTTAGCTGTTACTTTAATATCCAGTTACTCTTAATTATTCTTGAAGAAACGAAGAAAAAGACTTTAGGAGTTTTCAAAACATCCCTAAAGCGAAGTGCTCCTCTTTTAAGATTCTCTTGGAAATTTCTCAAGCTCTTGCTCTTCACCAGGTACTGTGCTTGCCAAATCTTCCCTTAGTGATATGCCTGGGTGTGGAACAGGATGTATCAAAATTACCAACCTCATAAACACAAAGAAATTTAAGGTTCTGTTGCACTATTACCTGGTTTCTAAACCTGTGTACCTTTAGGCTTTAGTTCTCTATTCTTTGGCATGTACTTCGTTCTTTACACTAAAATCTTTTACAATGTGCCTAAATAAACAATACAGCTCTTTGAAGTAAATAAAACCAAATAGATGTTGTTGGAAGATAATACCTAAAAATCTAACATCATAACAACTGTTCAAGGAAAACAGACCACAGGAGGCTTCCCTAAAATGAAGCCTAATTCTTAACCAATGCTGCTTCCCATTAAAGTACAGTAAGTCCTCCCTTAATGTCCTCAATAGGTTCTTGGAAACTGCAACATAAGTAAAACAACATAAAATGAAACCAATTTTACTACAGGCTAACTGATAAAAACAAGAATTAAGGCCGGGCGTGGTGGCTCACGCCTGTAATCCTAGCACTCTGGGAGGCCAAGGCGGGCGGATCGTTCTGAGCTCAGGAGTTCCAGACCAGCCTGAGCAAGAGCGAGACCCCATCTCTACCAAAAATAGAAAGAAATTAATTGGACAGCTAAAAATACATATAGAAAAAATTAGCCGGGCATGGTGGCGCATGCCTGTAGTCCCAGCTACTAGGGAGGCTGAGACAGTAGGATTGCTCGAGCCCAGGAGTTTGAGGTTGCTGTGAGCTATGCTGACGCCACGGCACTCACCCCAGGCAAGAGAGTGAGACTCTGTCTCAAAAAAAAGAATTAAATAAAAACCAGAACACTTCTAATATTAAACACTGAACAAATGCGAGCTATACATACAGGTAAGGAAGATTAATAAAAACAAGTAACATAATTATTTATCCAATTATTCCAGTTCAGGGTCGCAGGTGGCCAGAGTTTATCCCAACAGCTCAGGGCACAAGGCGGGAAACTTCACTGGACAGAACACCATTCCATCGCAGAGAGCACTCACACACACCCACACACACTCAGACTGGGATGATGCAGATGTGCCAATTAACTGACCTTGTACATCTTTGAGAAAACTGGAGTACCAAGGAAAACCCGAACAGACTTAGAGAGACCGGGAAAACTTCACACAGGCAGTGGCCCCCATCAGGAATCAATTTTTTTTTTCTCATCAACATAATAATGAAATGATGTTATCTGAGGACCTGCTGTGGTAGAGTTGACCCAACCTGGGCAGTCAAGCTTTTCCTAAAAATAATGCTCTCACTGTCAAATGAGAGTATTATGTAAACAAATATACCTTAGCCCAGCATTGACTGAAAAACAAATTTAAATGTTGGTACCATCATTCTCCCTTAACATTCCCCAATCTAACTTGAAGCCTTGAGGTCTTTTGGGCTGAGTATCCCCAACCATTCCTGTGTGTCTCCAACTTAGTATGTCAACAAATTTCTCCCTATGTTCAATGCACATACCTTCTTCACCCCCCTTGTGACATGTATTTTGATCATGTCTTCCTCTATTCATGAGGTGACATGCTTTTTACAGGTATACCTTGTTTTATTGCATTTCCCTGTATTGCACTTCGCAGATATTGCACTTTTTGCAAATCAAAGGGTTGTGGCAACTCAAGCAAGTCTATTGGCACTATTTTTGCAACAGCATATGCTTACTTTGTGTCTCTGTGTCCCATTTTGGTAATTCTCCCAACATTTCAAACTTTTCCATTATTATTACATCTGTTACGGTGACCTGTGATCAGTTATCTCTGACATACTACTGTAATAGTTTTAGGGTGCCATGATCCGCACCCATATAAGACAGAACACTTAATCCATAAATGGTGTGGGTGTTCTGACTGCTCTATGACTGGACGTTCCCCTCTCTCTCTCCCTCTCTGCCTCTCTCCCCATCTTTCTCCCTCTCCTTGGGCCTCCCTATTCCCTGAGACACAATATTGAAATTAGGCCAATTAATAACCCTACAACAGCCTATGAGTGTTCAAGTGAAAGAAGAGTCACACTTCTCTTACTTTAAATCAAAGGCTAGAAATGATTAAGCTTACTGAGCAGGGCATGTCAAAAGCTGAGACAGGCAGAGAGCTAAGCCTCTTGCACTAAACACTTAGCCAAGCTGTGAAGGCGAAGGCAAAGTTCTTGAAGGAAATTAAAAGTATTACTCCAGTAAACACACAAATGATAAGAAGGCAAAACAGCCTTATTGCTGATATGGAGAAAGTTTCAGTGGTCTACATACAAGATCAAACCAGCCACAACATTCCCGTAAGCCAAAACTTAATCCAGAGCAAGGTCCTAATTCTCTTCAATTCCATGAAGGCTGAGAGAGGTGAGGAAGCTGCAGAAGAAAAGCTTGAAGACAGCAGAGGTTGGTTCATAAGGTTTAGGGAAAGAAGCCATCTCCATAACATAAAAGTACAAGGTGAAGTAGCAAGTGCTGACACAGAAGCAGCAGCAAGTTATCCAGAAGATCTAGCTAAGATAATTGATGAAGGTGGCTACACTAAACAGCAGATTTTCAATGTAAATGAAACAGCCTTCTATTGGAAGAAGAGGCCACTTAAGATTTTCATAGCTAGAGAGTAGAAGTCGATGCCTGGCTTCAAAGCTTCAAAGGGTAGGCTGACTCTCGTTAGGGGCTAACTCAGTTGGTGACTTTAAGTTGAAGCCGGTGCTTATTTACCATTCCGAAAATCCTAGGGCCCTTAAGAATTACGCTAAGTCTACTCTGCCTGTGCTCTATAAATGACACAACAAAGTTTAGATGACAGCATGTTTACAGCATGCTTCACTGAATATTTTAAGCCCATCATTGAGACCTACTGCTCAGGAAAAAAGACTCCTTTCAAAATATTACTGCTCATTGACACACCTAGTCACCCAAGAGCTCTAATGGAGATATACAAGAAAATGAATGTTGTTTTCATGCTTACTAATACAACACCCATTCTGCAGCCTATGGATCAAAGACTAATTTCAACTTTCAAGTCTTATTATTTAATAAATACATTTCATAGGGCTACAGCTGCTAGATAGTAATTCCTCTGAGGGATCTAGGCAAAGTAAATTGAAAAGCTTCTGGAAAGGATTCACTATTTTAGATGCCATTAAGAATATCTGGGCCGGGCGCGGTGGCTCACGCCTGTAATCCTAGCACTCTGGGAGGCCGAGGTGGGCGGATTGTCCCGAGCTCAGGAGTTCCAGACCAGCCTGAGCAAGAGTGAGACCCC
>RJWJ010005921.1:0-65411 GCA_004363605.1 Indri indri
AAAAAAAAAAAAAAAAAACAAAAACCTCCATCCCCAGTTAGTCAGAAAGGCAGACTTGAGAATTATCTCCCATCTCCTAGCTGAAGTCACCTGCAACGAAGCCCTTCCTAATCCCCAATACTTGTTGTAGTGACTGGCTTTCTGTGCAAAAAGCCCTTTTGGTTTGGTAGCACAAATACTAAATACTTACTTTGTTAAAAAATGTCACTAATTATCTTTTTGCTATGAATCGGATGTGGTATTTATTTCTCCTTAGATCTTCCAACTCTTTAGTCTCTTTGTTGCTATTTACTCTTTGCCACATTCTGAGTACCATTTCCTCCAACCCACATCTCTCACTTAATCTATGAAATGTCATGAGGATCATATAAGATAGTGTAAGTTAAGGCCCTAGCTCAAAGGTTTCCTTCCTTCACTTCAAGGCCACACTTCTTACCTCTACCACAAAAGCTCTCACATTTCTTTTTTTCCAGCTTTATTGTCAAGAGGTTTTAATCACAAGTTTAGACTTTGATGAAGTAAAAATTAACTCAAAAAAAAGTACCTACTCAAGAAAACAACTCAACTTTTCTTCAGAAATTTAAAATAAAGAGTCAAGTATTTCCCTTCTGGTTTTCCTATAAGATTAGAAATTCAAACACTTTCTTCAAAATATGAAAAAAAGATTGTGCCTTTAATTCCAACTACATAAATATATATACATACACACATACGCACACATATATAAAATAAAAAAATATGTCTCACAAGCTATTGGAGAGAGGGACTATATCCTCACTTCTATTTCATGCCAAAATAAGTTCCCTATAAATCAATGATTAAGTATAAAAAAAGAAACCTTGAGAATACTAGAACCTATGGAGGGCAATGTTTAATAAAACTAGCATGAAGAAGTCCTTTCCAATGAAAGTCTCAAATTCATAAGTCATATTAGAAGAGATTTCTTTGACCAAACTGTTCCACTTCTACAAACTGATCTTATAGATATAATTGTATATGTGGATGAAGATATATATGTAACATCATGATAGAGCAAAATGAATAGCAGACTGGAAATGATGGAAATGTCCTCTGATGAAGACTGACTGTATAAATCATGGCACTTATATACAATAGAATATTATGTAGTTATGAAAACGACTAAGGAAGACTTAAATATTATGAGACAATCAGTTATGTTGTTAAGTGAAAATAAGCTACTGGAACTCTATGTAATGGCTTCCCTTTTATGCAAAAAAAAAAAAGGAAGCTAGACAGAGATATTTTTCTTTTATACAGACTGTAAATACTTCTAGAAGGACACAAAAGAAATTTATGTGGTTGCCTCTAGAGAGAAATATGAGTCTGAAAAGGAAGGAATCTTGCTTTTACTGTATGTCTTTAGAAGTTTGTGAATTATTTTTTATATTATGCATAAAGTCCATTAAAAATAAAAACAAAGAATAAAATTCAAAGAAAATGTATCAAAATACAATAGTACACAGCCTATATATAAGATAAGTCAGAGAAGTCTTACCTTTCTCTGCAAAATTTAAGTGAATGTAGTATGGCAGGTCTCTTTTGACGTAAATTCCATAAGTGTAAGGTGTCATCAGCCAAGGCACTCACAAGAGCTCCCTTAAAAATAAAGTATAATATATTTTTTATATAATGTAATTTACAAACATTAATGCTATTAAATAGCTGTGAAAAATATCTCCTTCCCAAATTTCAACACTCCACCAGTAGATTTAGTTCTAAGAAGCATTTGCCTCACCCAAATTCAAAACAGCTGCTGTAAAAAAGTACATTACATGTATACATGTAAATTAATATATGTTTTAACTTCTTGAATAATTTAAAGTATAATTTAGTATCTTATAAATCAGAAGTGCACTAGATCTAGGAGGACAGTATGGTTAAACTCTAGTTATTTAAAATTAGAGGTCAGACTATAAGTTACCTGGTAACTACCGCACACACTTTCTTGATTAACATAGCAAAATATGATATGAAGTAACCACCTCATTTCACTAGCTCAAGAAAAATCATTAGCAAAGTACTGTACCTCAATCGTAATTCTACTGCTAGAATGGTATGGAAAATAAAGATGGCATTTGGCACCCTATAACTTCAATGTCCAAGGGGTTCAAAAGTCTAATTTAGAAAGTTAAAACATATGATACTATTAAATATTACTATTTGTGTGGAAGAAAATGCCTGGCACTGTGTGATAATCATCCAGTTGGCTCAGTCTCGCCCCAGATCCAACACATCAGAATTTCCAGACTGCTGTGGTTTAGATGCAGTCTGTACCCACCAAAACTCATGTTGAAATTTAATTGTCAATGTAATGGTGTTGAGAGGTGGTTAAACCTTTAAGAGGCATTTAGGTCATAGGTTGATCCACCCTCACAAAGGGTTTTATGTAGTCTCCAGAGAGGATGGGAGTTCTTTCTCGCAGGCAGGACTGAATTAGTCCTCACAAGACTGGCTTGCTATAAAGTGAGGTCGCCACTCATGTTTGGTCACTTTGCATGCACCTGCTTTCCCCTCTGCTTCTCCATCACGTTATGGCACACGAGGAGGCCTTTACCAGAAGCCAACCTGACTCGCTCACCTGATCTTGAACCTCACAACCTTCAGAATCGTAAGCTAAATAAATCTTTCTTCTTTTATAAATTACCCAGTCCTCAGGTATTGAGTTATAGCAACAGAAAGCAGACTAAGACACAGAGCAAGGATCTATGCAGGTGTATTTTTTTTTTTAATTTTCAGAAGTGATTGTGATATGTAAATAAGATTAGGAATCTCTAGACTAACAGTTGATTTCTTAAGACATCTGAATGTTTTTTTCTCAAAGGAGTCAAATACCCTGCATCCACACTAAAAAAACAGGAGATGTAACATGAAGAATTCATATGAATTTCAAAAAAGATTTGCAATTCCAATCCTTTAGATTATGAAAACTCTTAAAATCTTCCCCTTTTAAAAAAAAGAGTTTCTCATCTATCCAGGAGGATTAAAACAGTTGTCAAGACAAGATTTACATTAAATGATCTCTCAAAGTTTTTTCCACCTTCAAAATTCTATAAGGACTTCTCTATTGCATAACTCCTGTTGCTACAACATGGCAACTGGAAAGTAGAAATACGTAGAGTCCAAATACTGTCCTTTTCACTAGAAAACATCATTTTATCAGTAATACTTTTAAGTACAGAAACTCAAAGGATTCAGGGCATCAAAGATTTGTACTGTTACTTCTTATTTTCACTGTATTAATAATATCAGGCCATGTCATCTTCTTTCTCAAAATGTTTGCACCATCTTAAAATCTCAAGCAAGAAGAGAACATGTAGAGCCAAAATGGCAACAATAGCTGACCTCCTCCTATGGTGGCTCCTTCACTATACATTATTATAGTTTTCTAAAACTGAAAGCAAATAGGTACTCTCAATTGTTAAATTTTCATTTGCTAAACATTTTTTAAAATAGTAATACTATTTTTATGTATTTAAAATGTGACATTTAAGCACATCAAAAAAACCAAAATGGCCATCTCAAAGAAGTCTATGAAAAATCTTATTTAAAAGAATACTGTAATATGAATAGCATACATTTAAGATTTCTAAAATTTAGGTATAATTAATTGGCAATGTTATTTATACTGGCTCACGTATTGCTTTAAAAAATAATCTTAACACAAGTATAAAGATTGAGAACTGTTAATGGTAGCTTCCAGGTTTAGGACTGAGGACTGGCAGAGGTTCAATTAAAAGGGATTCCCTTATTGCTAAGGGAACTTCTTTATTCCTGAAGGAATTCCTTTATGGTGATGGAATTGATCTGGATATTGATTGTGGTAGTCATTACATGAATCTATAGATGTTCCATAAAGCTACACAAACACACACACGCACACACAATGAGTGCATGTAGAAACCGGTGAATCTAAATAAGGTCTGTAGTCCAGTCAATACATTGTTTTTATGTCATTCTCCTGGTTTGATGTTGTACTGTTGTTATATAAAATGTTACTACTGGGAGAAGCTAGAAGAGTACATAGACTCCCTATGTAACTATTTTGAAACTCAGCTATAAGTCTAATTATTCCATAGTAAACATTGTTAAAAGAGGAAAAATAATCTTGAGTCCTCATATATGGGTTGAGCAACTTTCTACATTGTGATTTTTTTTAGAATTTGAACATCTTAAAATGCCTAATATACTGTTCTACACAGAATATTGAAGTTTTTTTAAAAAAACTTCCTCTGACCCTGAAAAACCTACTGCAAATAACCTGGATCATAGTTTTACTTAATTTTTTTATATTACCATTTGTAACTTTTTATACCCAGGATACTTCTCCTAAATCTCCTGATGAGAATAAAACATTTATCAAAAGCCATAGGTATTGAGAAATTTATTTTCTCTCATATAAATTTGAGAATTTATTCCATGGATCCTAAGGATTTAGGAGCAAAGGAACATCCAAAAACTATCCTTATATCTAAGGACATCAGAGCCTTTTCTGGAGTATTTTCTCTTTCTTCTTTCTATGACCACCTTTCCTTGTCACTACTTGCAGTGAACATCTATTCTCAGAGCTGCTCATAACTTTCTTCAAATCTGCAAGCATAGTGTTTCCTGTGCTGATAAAATGATGTTTTTCTCTAGCTCCTCCTAATATACTGTTATCAAAAAGAAAGGTATCATCAATTACTTAAACCAACAAGTAACACAACTTGAGTGTTAGTTAAGAACTCCAGGCAGTAACCACTTTCTAATGAATGCTGGTTTCTTGTTTATATTTCAAAGCAATTCATTATGGAAGTATATTCCATGACTTATAATAAGCTCAATCTTTTAAAATATTTTAATACATATTTTTATACATGTTTGATATCCCTTAAATAATACTTAAATGCAGCACCTTGCACCAAAAATATTTACCTCATATTCTATTTCCAATACTGCTTTGAGAAAACATTTTACATTATTTATGTAACTGTCCATGATGGTGCCTTAAAATGAATTACTACTATCTCTGACCCACAAGGAATTACTTTTTGTTCAAATATTTAAATAAAATACGAATGCACACAAGAAATCTGAAAGACGATGTGGCCGTATTTCAGACGTAAGTAGGAGAAATTAAAACAATTCACTAACCTCATTAATCAGGAACTGGAGCTGGATTACGGCAGCTCCACTGTCATGCTGGCAATAACACTCCACTCCTGGACGACCAAAGCTGCCATTAACTACATTAAGGAGTTTATGGTGTGTGCGAATTTTTTTATTTTAGAAATTAATAAGTTATATAATAGGCTAATAAATATTCCAATGACCTAATATTCAATACAGGTTATTTACTGAGGTTGAGATTTAGAGCTAGGTTTATTATACATCAATCTAATCAGCTTCTGTTGTTAATTGAAAGTCTGAGTCTAAAAGAAGAAAACTGTTACTTCTAGAAAAAAATGAAGTACTAAAATCAGCAATATATGAAAAACAAGATAATATATTGTTAATTGTTTACTCTGGCCCAAATTATTTTCTTCCTCTTAAAATGACAAAAGGAAGACAAAAGGCAGTTAGTTGATCTGGAAAGCATCCAACTTTGCCCAAATCAGCAAACAAACCTGAAAAGTAGGCAAATGTTATACTGGAATAACGCTTTTAGAAACAATAATCTTTTTACTGTCATTTTCATTCCTGCAGAGTCCTTTGAAACAGGCTAAAAATACGAGGAATCACATGATTATGATTCTAACTGAAACATGATGTATCACCAAAGAATCAATCTTTTACAACAGGCATGGATACAGATTAATATGAATTTACATATAATAATAATAGTAAACATTTACATAACATTTCTATATGTCAGGCATTATTGTAAACATGTTATTTCTATCAAATCATTTAATTTGATACCCATGAAGAATATATTATTTTCCTGCATTTAAACAGATAAGGAAACTAAAGTACAGGGAAATTAAGTAACTTGCCCCAAATCAGACAACTATAAAGTTGCAGAGATGAAATATGAATAAGCTTCTGGCTCCAACATCTACACTCTAAATTAATAAAGTATGCTGAGTTAACACATACACACACACACACACACACACACACACACCCCAAAAACCCCACACACGCTTACAGAACTCACTATGTGTCAGGAACTGTTACATGCATTTTACCTTCATAAACTTGAAATAGAAGACAGTCATGTGGCTATGCTAATCTAACTTTCATTGGTAAATAATACAAAGTAAAATGCCAAATATAAAAATAAAATTTGATGGGATTTAATAAAATTATAGCTCTTTATATACAAATACACATTCAGGTGTAGACTATTTCTACATTCTATTAATACATGCCACAGAGTTCTTGATGAAAAAATAATTGTACTAGAGATTAAATTCCTATTTGCTATGTATTTTTCCCTTTGGATTTCTAGAATTTTTTCTAGGTGATATTTATTTGATAGATTTTGTTTCTATTTTATTAATAGCAATTAATTTTATATTATTTTATAAACCGATAGATTGAGCACACTTAGTTCATAGTACCTTAAACACCTAGAATTATTGTTAGTTGTACTAGTAGTCATAGTAGAAGTATTTTTGCTACACCAGCTGCTCATATACCAACTACAGGAAACTAGATTTCAAATTGCTAGTATTGACACTGTCCAAATCAGACCCTGATAGGCCAAAAAAAGAAATATCTACATCTCTATTCACTCATTTCTTTTTTCAGATGACAGCCTAGGCCTTGCCCTTCTTCTTTAGTATAGTAAGTCTAATTCTAATCTTTCTAGCTAAATTCTTCTTTCTGGTACCAATTACCATATAATTCCCATTTTACATGAATGAATTAAAGAAAATCTCTCTTTTGTGACCAGATCAGGATCGATAACTAAGTTACTAAAAAAATTGAGCTATTGTAGAAAATAATAAAAATTATAATTAAATTATATAATATTTTATCACAAAACATACATAACTTTGCTAATCTTTTGATATTAGCCAAAGACATTTTCTTTTAGTATGGATCTATTAACTAGAGTTCAGAGTTATTTTTGTTTAGTAAAACATATTAAATAGCTATAACCATCCATCCAGGTATAAGATTTCCAGTTTAACTTTTTAAATGGAACTTTAAAGATACTGGCAATGCAATATGAGTGCAGCATGCATGTGGAATCTTACAGTTTCTTTTCCAGGCTACAGTTATTCACACCAAATCAGATGGGAAATTTTAAGTGATTGACCTTCATAAACTCTTCCCAAAGAATTCCTTAGATTTTTATTTAAAAACAACTCTTTCTGCACTCATGTTTCATCATTTTATATAATATTAAGGTGAATTACTTGAACAGAGTATCAAATATAATAGGCAAAAACAGATTTGGGAATACACAAAACTAATTGTTGGTAAGCAAAGAATAAGTAAATTGCTCTACTTATTTGGACGTTCTAAGAAGTAGCCTACTGATCGTGAAATTTCAGTTTGCCATGGGCATCAATCAATATTTTATCCATGGAGAATGAAAAGTGTCTATAAATCCAGGAAATCAGTTACATGAAAGAGGTTTTACTCTTATGCGATACATGGCACTATTCTAGACAAAAATATGCTTTTTTATGATGTAATATAGTTACTAAACTTCTAGCTAAAATAATAAATACATCTTCTTAATATAACAATGAAGAACCACTTACTGAATATCTACTAAGTTTCAGGCACTGTGCCTTAAATACATAATTGCACATAACCATCACAGTAACTCTGAAAGGTAGCTATTATTGATATTTGACAGGTGATAATTCTGAGGCTCAGAGAAATAATTTTTCTCAGTTACTGACTTTGTTAACTTTTCCTTTAGATAGGGTAGTACTGTGCAGCTGAAGCCAGCCCCAAAGGGTCCTACCACCAAAAGAACTCCATGGATTTGAAAAAAAAAAAAAAATCATAATAAATTCCTTTATCATAACGAAAAGTTTAAAATTAAATTTTAAAGAATAGATACTGTTTACATATAATCATGAGATAGTAGCATGGAAAGAGCACAAATTTCAGAACAAGCAATTCTCAATCCTCGTAATATATCAGAATTCCAGGCCTACTGCAAAATTACTAAATCCAAATTGCCAGAGGAGATGCTTGGGTAGGTTGGTAGTTTGTTATTTATTTATTTATTTTGCTACAGGAACATCTGAGGCACAGTGAGAACTGAAGACCTCTACATTCAAGTCAGTTCATATGCCAGTTCTGCCATTATCTGCTGTGACCAGAAGAGAATTAGTATACCTCTTGACTGTCTAATCTATAAAATGGAAATAAGACCTATCCAGTCTAGCTTGAAAAACTGCAGTGAGAATTAAACCATATAGAATGTACTCACCAAATAGTAGTCATTATCATCATTTAACACAATGTAATCACTGCATTAGCTAGACCTAAATGTTACCTAACAGTAAACATAACATTATAATGCAAGAAAATGTCAATATTAAATACATAGAACGCAAAACAGCATGTCATAAACTTTCATACCCATAATAATTATTTCTTACATACATCATTCTTCCTAATATTGACATTATTGAGTTAATATTTTTCTTAGAAAATGGTCAAACACTGTAACAAAGATCTGCTTGGTAAATTATTCCCATTTATCATAGCTGGTTCACAACTACGTAAAGAAACAAAACACCTGAAATTAAAATGAAAAAACCATTCTAAAAAAAAATAACCAAAAGAAGACTACACATTGAACAATCCTTAAATTAAGAAATATTCATTTATTAGTCCGACGATGTTGCGTTATATGCATTTGAATCAATTATACGGGAAAGCTGAATATTTATAAATCTTTTTCTTGGTGTCACTGTATCTTTGCTTGTAACTGAATTCTAACGCATTCTTTTGAAAATGGTACAATCTTCCTGTCTCAGATACCTTTCTATTCTCAATTTTTCTACTGTTTGCCTATCAAGAGCGATGTTATCTACCTAATACTACTAGTCATCTTTGTTTCTGAAGCAAAACCAGTTAATTTATCTGACCTATGATATATGCCAGATACTTTCTGGCTACTCCCGGTCTTTGTCCAGATAAACACCATTATAACTGGCACATTCATGAAGAGGAGATGCAGGAGGCAAAGTTAAAATAGATTGGGAACAAAATGCAAGGCTAGTTAGTTTAGACATTATTCTTTCTGTAAGCAATAGGCTAAAAGAAATAATTACAGAGAAAAAAAAAACCATAGTAAAACTAGCAATTAATGACGAATCAGGAAGAGATGTCAATGAGCAGAAATAAAAACCAGAACTGTAAAACCTTTCATTTATAGTACAGTCTAATTCCACTCTAATTTCAAAACCCACAATATAAATTACCAATTCTTACAGTACACACACACACACACACACACAAAGGCATATTAAGAGATAATTTTCACATGTAAATGTCACTTCCTGGCTTATTAAGTCAGCTTAATACAGAAGAATGAACACAGAAGAGAAATATTTATAAACATCATTTCACAACCGAGTATTTCATAAAGTCAGACTGGTCTAATACTATAAAAGTGGACCAAATGTAACTTTTAGTAGTGAGTAAACATCATCAACTAATTAGTTGGTAAACAATATGCCAATTAAAAAATAATACCCTAGACTCATTTTTCATGTTAGTTCCAGGTATTATATCAAATATTAATTTTAATAATGAAGCAATATGCCCAGTAGGATAAGCAAAAAAATTGGAATTCTGCATTCTAATTTTGAGACAACTTCCTTACAAATGTCTTCATGTGTAAATGATCAGCCAACAAACTTTTTAGAGCTGATAACTATGTGAGAAGAATAGTACTTGGCAAAGTTAAATAGGAAATAGAAATGAATAAACAACCTTATCTTGAAAAAGCTCGTGGGATAAACATAATACTTGGCATTAGCAGAATAAAGGACAAAAACACACGATAATCTCAATAGGTGTAGAAAAAAACTTTGACAAAATCCAACACCCTGCACAACTCACAATTGCAATGATGTGGAAACAACCCAAGTGGCCATCAATACATGAGTGAATTAATAAAATGTGGTATATGTATACCATGAAGTATGACTCAATCACAAAAAACAATGGTGATCTAGCACCTCTTGTATTATCCTGGATAGAGCTGGAGTCCATTCCAAGTGAAGTGTCACAAGAATGAGAAACAAGCATCACATGCACTCACCATCAAATTGATATTAATTGATCAACACTTATGTGCACATATAGTGGTAACATTCATCGAGTGTTGGGCAGGTGGGAGGGGTGGAGGGAATGGATATATTCACACCTAATGGGTAGAGTGCACATCGTCTGGGCGATGGACATGCTTGAAGCTCAGACTCGGGTGGAACAAAGGCAACATATGTAACCTAAACATTTGTACCCCTGTAATATGCTGAAATAAAAGAAAAATCCAACACCCTTTCATGATAAAACACTCAGCTCAACAAAACTAGAAATAGAAAGGAACTTCCTCAACATGACAAAGGGCGTCTATCAAAAAACTCACAGTGAACATCACCTTAATGGTGAAGGAATGAACGCTTTCCCGTTAAGATCAGAAAAAAGGATGTGCACTCTTGCTACTTCTATTCAACACTGTACGGAATGTTGTAGCCAGGGGAAATAGGTAACAAAAAGAAACACAAAGTGTACAGATTGGAAATGAAGAAGTAAAACTATCTCTATTCATAGATGACATAATCTTGTATATAGAAAATTCTGAGGAATCTACTAAAAAACTATTAGAATGAATAAATAAGTTCAGCAAGACTGCATAACACAAGATCAATACACAAAAATCAGTTGTACTTCTATACACTGGCAATGAACAATCTGAAAATGAAATTAAGAAAATAATTCCATTTATAACATCATAAGAAGTAAAATACTTAGGAATAAATTTATCCAAAGAAATGTAAGACTTAAACACTGAAAACTATAAAATATTGCTTAAAGAAAACTTAAATAAATTGAAAGACATTCTGTATTTGTGAAACAAAGACAGTATTATTAAGATGACAATAATCACCAAACTGATCTAGAAAATCAATACCATCTCTATCGGAATCCCAGCTGCTTGCAGAAATTGACAAACTGATCCTAAAATTCATGTAGAAATGCAAGGCACCCAGGAATAACCAAAATAATCTTAACAAATAAGAACAAAATTAGAGGATCCAAATTTCCTGATTTCAAAATCTGACTACAATATTACAGTAATCAACACATTGTGGTATTGGCATAAGGCCGGATCTATAGCTCGGTGGAATGAACTGAGTCTAGAAATAATGCCTTACATTTATCATCAATTGGGTTTTGACAAAGATGTAAAGACAATTCAATGGAAAACAGTCTTTTCAACAAATGGTGTTGAGAAAACTGGATATCCACATGAAAAAGAAAAAAATCTGCACCCTTATCTCGCATATATGGAAATACTAGCTCAAAATGGAACAGAGATCTAAATGTAAGTGCTACAACTATAAAACTCTTAAAGAAAACATAAATCATCATGACCTTGGATTATTTCTTAGACATAACAAAAAAGCCCAAGCCACAGAGGGAAAAAAAACTCCAATAAATCTGACTTCATCAAAATTAAAAATGTTCGTGAGTCACTGGACACCACCAAAAAAGTGAAAAAGCAATCCACCGAATAGATAAAATATGTATGAGTTTACTAGGAAAAAAAAATGAAAATACATAAAATGTTCTGTGATGACTAAAACAACCTATCTGTGCTGTAGTTTTCTTCACTCATCAGTGTAAGGATCACCTGGCAAGTTTAAGACTAGACTTTTTAACCTCATAATTAGACACCATGGTCTTTATATTGTTAGTTCTCATGCCCAGTGATAAACTGCCAGGAAGGGAAAATACTATAACTCAAACCTGGAACTCCAGTTCCTTTCCAAATATTTTACACATCACAGTTTCACAACCCTGTCTCCAAAGGCAGTGGCAAAGCAAGAAGGAAGCGTATTTCCTCGTGGTTACATCACAGATCTCAAGATGTTATGATTGCTTTAAAATGACATCCTCTCCACACACAGTAACGAACATGTTTATTATCTACCATCTGCCTCACTAAGAATACTGCTGCCCATCCTGTCAAACATTTAGACCAGTATTTCTCAGTTTTGGCTCTACATAACAAGGATCCATGAAGATTTAAAAAACAAAGAATTACATTCTTTTGAAAAACTGTTCATGTCTTTTGCTCAGTTTTTAATATTTTTTTTAATTGCTGATTTGTTTGAGTTTTTTGTAGATTCTGGATATTAGCCCTATCAGATGTATAATTCGTGAATATTTTCTCCCATTCTATAGGTTGTCTACTCTGTTGATTATTTCCTTTTCTATGCAGAAGCTTCTTAATTTAATCAAGTTCTCTTTATTTATTTTTGTTGTTGCTGTACTTGCCTTTGGGGTCTTAGTCATACATTCTTCGCCTAGGTCAATGTCTAGAAGAGTCTTTCTTATGTTTTCTTCTAGCATTTGTATGGTTTCATGCCTTACATTTAAATCTTTTATCCATCTTGAATTAATTTTTGTGTATGGCCAGAGAAAGAAGATAGACAAACAGCCGACAAAACATATGAAGAAATGTTCAACACCACTAATCATCAGGAAAATGCAAATTAAAACCACAGTAAGAGATCACCTTACCCCTGGTCAGAATGGCCATTATTAAAAAGTCAAAAAATAATAGATGTTGGCATGGATGCAAAGAGAAAGGAACATTTATACAATGTTGGTGGGACTGCAAATTAGTACAACCTCTATAGAAAACAGTATGGAGATTCTTCAAAGAACTAAATGTAGACTTACCATTCAACCAGGCAATCCCACTACAGGGTATATTTACCCAAAGGAAAAAGAAGTCATTTTATCAAAAGGACACTTGCACTCAAATGTTTATGGCAACACAATTCACAATAGCAAAGATGTGAAATCAACCTAAGTGCCCATCAATTCATGAGTGGATTAAGAAAATGTGTTTTATATATACCATGGGGTACTACTAAGCCATAAAAAGGAATGAAATGTCTTTTACAGCAAGCAACTTGGATAGAACTGCAGACATTATCCTAAGTGAAGTATCTCAGGAATGGAAAAACAAACACCACCTGTACTCTCTAATAATCGGGAGCTAATCGATGCGCACACACGTGCACAAAGAGATGTAAAGGTCATTGAAAATCAAGAATGGGGGCGAGGGAGGAGGGGAGGAATAAAGCCTACCTATCTCGGGTACATGAACACTATTTGAGTGGTGGGCACACTAAAAGCCCCAACTTAAGCATTATATTAATAAAAGGTATCCATGTAACAAAAACATTTGTACCCCATGAATATTTTGAAATAAAATAAATAAAAATGTAAAAAATAAAAAATTACAGATGTCACACCCCATGCCAGACTCACTGAATCAGAATCTCTAGAGAAGAAATTCAAGCATGCTTGGGCATTAATCGTATGTTTTGTTATTTTTCAGCTCCACAAATGTATAGCCATGGTTGAGAAACACTGGAAAACCTTCTGGGCATTTATTTATATACATATGATCCATTACATAATTTCTCAAATTTCCTTTCTTCAAATCAAATAAACATGAATTTCCTATTTCCTCATAGGTCAGTCTTATTTTCCAAACTTTTAATAATTTCCTACTTTTATCTGAACTAGCTTCTAATTGACTTAATAGAAATATGCTCAAAACAACAGTGTAATGAGTCTTTACCAAAGATTAATATAATGAAGACCATTTCATTTGTATATTATGACCTATGAATGTATATGCAATAGGTCATACTTTGTCAAATAACTACTTGCACTTTTAGATTAGAATGCCTCACCTACTTGATAAATATCAGTTTTAAAACCTCTTTTTGAAGATCATGTATTCTTTCACCTATAAAAATTATACAGACTCCTGGTTTATGATTCAGCATATAAAGAGCTTGGAAGTCATCATTTTGTCTAAACAAGAACTAAAAAGCTAAGCAAACTGAAAAATAAACAACTCATCTTAGATCTGTAAGAGAAGTGAGATCACATGACAACCCAATGCCCCCAAATTGGAAAGAAAGACACGCAAATACAGAGAATCACAACTCACTGAAGCAGTAATCCACAAGCAGAAACAGTGTGGGGTAAGGAAACAAACACCATACTGACAAATAGCTGGAGGCTCAGAGCAGACAAGTCTAAAAGTCAAAAACTCCAGGGACATCCAGTCACAGGGACATCCCACACTTTTCTAAGTTTTACCTTTAGGAGGTTGACTAAGTTCTCATAGCAAATATTGGAGAAAAATCCCTTCCTGCTTCCAGCACAGGGGTGAAGAAAAGCAACTATTTAATATTCTCAAATATGCCAATCTTACTACAGCCTAACCTATGGGATTTTATCAGAGGCTAACTAACCTGAGGGAAGGAAAATGCCCAACTCCAGTGAGCCCAAGCCTTCCAAGTGGAGGAAATAAAATACGCAACTCCAGCCAACTTTGGCCATGCCATCCTATCACACCTAAAAGAGGGTAAAGGCTGTAAGGAGGAGGGGCTAAGAAGCACTTGTAAAGTTCTCAGTCAAGGAGCACAGACTCACTGAAAGACTGAGGTCTAATGAAAGGACTGTAGCACACTTCCCCTCCCTCCGTACCTTACCATTACATTACTGAAGGCCAATGTATAGCAATTCCTTTTACTTGGTATATCATGTCCAGATATCGAGAAAAAAATATAAGGCATTCTAAAAGGCAAAAAGCAGAGCTTGAAGAGACACAGCAAGTATCAAAACCAGACTTAGAAATGGCAGGAATGTTAGAATTAAGCTGTGATGGACAAAGCAGACAGTATCAAGGAACAGATGGGCAATGTAAGCAGAGACGAAAATTCTAAGAAAGAATAAAAAAGAAATGCTACAGACCAAAAACGCTGTAAGAGAAACCAAGAATGTCTTTGCTGAACTCAGCTCCAGCCAAGGAAACAATTTCTGAGCTTGAGGATATCTCAACAAAAACTTCCAAAACTGAAGAGAAAAAAGACTAAAAAAAAAAGAATAGAATATCCAAGAACTGTCAGACAACTGCAAAAGGCATAACTTAAGTGTAACGGGAAAACCAGAAGAGAAAAGAGAACAGAAAGAAATATTTACGGCAATAACTGAGAATGTCCCCAAACAAATGTCAGATGACAAACTACAAATCCGGTAAGCTCGGAAAACACAAGCAGAATAAACGCCAAAAGAACCACACCGAGGCATATTATACTCAAACTGCAGAAAATCAAAGATGAAGAAAAAATCCTGAAAGAAGCCAGAGGCAAAAAACACCTTTCCCACAGAGGAGCAACGATAAAATCTGGCTTCTCGTCAGAAATCATGGAAGCAAGTAGAGAAATAAAGCATAGAGAAAAAAATCCACCAAACTGAAATTCTACACACTGTGAAATTAACCTTCAAAAGTGAAGAAGTAACCGGGCGCAGTGGCTCACACCTGTAATTCCAGCTACTTGGGAGGATGAGGCTGGAGGATTGCCTGAGCCCAGCAGTTCAAGGCTGCAGTGAGCTATGATTCGTCCACTGCACTCCAGGGTGACTCACAGAAGGAAAAAGAGGAAGAAAAGGAAGAGCAAGAAGAGGACCAGGAAGAGGAAGAAGAAGAGAGAAAGAAGGAAAAAGAAAGAGAAAGAAAGAAGGAAGCAGGAAGAAGAAGAAGAAAGTGAAGTAATAATAAAAATTAGCTCAAACAAAAATAGATGGAATTTGTTGCCAACTGCAAAAAATGTTTAAAAAAAGTTTTTTAAAAGAAAATGATGTAAATCAGAAACTCAGAGCTACATAAAGAATGGAAGAGCATCAGAGAAGGAGTAAGTAGAGGTAAAATAAAAACATATTTCTTACTCTTAATTGATCTAAAAGACAATACTTTCTTCAAAATAATAGCAACAATGTATCCAATTATGTATGCTTATGTACATACATATGTTTATGTATGCTTACATGTACGTAAAATGAAAGACAGTAATGATATAAGTGAGGGGAGAAAAGAATTAGGATTTTTTTGTTATCATAAGGTACTTGTAGTACTACCTGTGAAGCAGTATAGTGTTCTTTGAAAGTGGACTTGGATTTGTTGTAAATGTATATTGCAAATTCTAGGGAAATCACTAAAAAAAAAGCTAAAAAAAGGAGAGTATAACTGATATGCTAAGAAAGGAGAGAAAATGGAACCAGATAAAATGCCCAATGAAAACCACAAAAGGCATAAAAAGAGTGAAAGACAAAAACAAGGGCAACAAATAGAAAACAGTAACAAATATGATAGATATTAATCCAACTATATCACTAATCTCTTTGAACAGCATGGTTTAAATGTGCCAATTAAAAGACCGATATTGTTAGAGTAGGCCAAAAACCAAAACCCAGGTATATTAATATGTTGTCTACAAGGAACCCACTTTAAATAGACACATACACAGGCAGTCCTCGGGTTACTGATGACCCAACTTACTGTGTTCCATACTTATAAACCGGCCCCCATGGCTCCCCAAAATTATCATTTATAATTATATAATTAACAATTTGGGAACTAGTTTCTTCCACACATGTAAACAAACACACATGGAGTAAGTGGTTTGTTGGTGCAGAATCTTTACATAGTGGCTAGTCTCACTGTATATATGGTCACTTATACATACATAGCATCACTTACATCTTAACTTTTTTATTCAGTTGTAAGCCTGTGTTTACCCTCTTGACCATGCCTCCAAAGCAAAAGTCTACTGCAAGTCTGGTGAGCCTGCAGCAAAGAGAAAGGTGATTACAATGGAAATGAAAGTAGAAATAATTAAGTATTCAGAGAAAGGCCAGATGCCATCATTCACTGGGAAAGCATTAGGCTTCAGTTGCCTGACTATCAGAACAATTATAAAGGATAAAGTTAGAATAATGGAACATGTGAAAGGCAGTGCGCCAATGAAAGCATCAATTATTACTAAGCAGCGCAGTCTATTAATTATTGAAATGGAAAGGTTATTACTGATTTGGTTAGAAGATCAAAATAAGCATAACATTTCTATTAGCATAGCATTAATGTAACATTAGGTGAATATTAACCTTTAATATTCTTTTTTGAAATTTCTATCTTCTATCTAAACTTTTTCTATGAGTTCATTTTTATGTTCTGTTTGACTTAAAAGAGCAGAATAGTTTTTGTAACTTATTATTATAATACAGTGGTATTATTATTATTATTACAGTATAACACTGTATTATTATTCTTGCCACACATGAGCCATTATAGTATTTTAATTATTATAATGTAATACAAACATATATACACTGTTTATCAGTGATCTGATTTACATACAAATTCAACCTAAAGACATTCTCAGCAGTATCTCGTCTATAACGCAGGGACCACCTGTAGATTAAAAGTATTTAATAGATGGAGAAAGATATATCATGCTATCACTAACCAAAAGAAAGCAGAGTAGCTATATTATTAATAATTTCAGAAAAGCAGATTTGAGAGCAAGGTAAGTTATCAGAGATATTAATTTCAGACAAAGCAGATTTCAGACCAAGGAAAGCTATCAGAGACAAAGAGGGACATTACATAAGGATAAAGAAGTCAATTCTCCAAGAAGACATAATAATCCTTAACATGTATGCATCTAATAAGAGTGCCAAAATACATGAGACAAAAACTGATAGAACTACAAGGAGAAATAGATGAATCTACTATTATAGTTGGAGACTTCAACACCTCTCTAACAGAAACAGACAGATCCAGCAGACAGAAAATCAGTACCAACAGAGTTGAACTTAACAACACCATCTACCAACTAGATACAGTGGACATTTACAGACTACTTCATAACAGAATACGCATTCTTCTCAAACACATGGAATGTTAACCTGGAACGTTAACCAAGAAGGACCACATTCTGGGGCCATAAAATACACCTTAACAAATTTAACAGGATGTAAATCATACAATGTCAGCTCCTGAACCTCAATGGAAATAAACTGGAAATCAATAACAAAAAAGACAGCTAGAAAATTCCAAAATATATTGAGATTAAACGACACAATTCTAATAATACATGGGTCCAAGAAGATATGTCAAGAGAAATTTAAAAATATTTTGAACTAAATAAAAATGAAATGAACTTATCAAAATTTGTGGGAAACAGAGATAGTAGTACTTAGAGGGAAATTTATAACATTGAATGCATATATTAGAAAAGAAGAAAGATCTAAAATCAATCACTTCCACTTTAAGAAACTACAAAATGAAGAGGAAATTAAATCCAAAGTAAGCAAAAGAAAAGAAATAATTAAAATTAGAGCAGAAATCAATGAAATTGCAAACAGAACATCAAAAGAAAAAAAAAAACTAAAAGCTGGTTCTTTCTAAAAAAATCAATAAAATCAATATGCTTCTAGACAGGCTAAGGAAAAAAGACAGAGAACACAAATTACTAACATCAGAAATGAAAAAGGGACATCACTACAACTTCCAGGACATTAAAAGGATAATAAAGGAACACTAAAAACAAATCTATGCCTACAATTTGATACGACAGATGAAATGGACCAACTCCTTGAAAGACACACTTGGCCAAACTCTCACCAGAAGAAACAGACACTCTAAATAGGCATGTATCTATTAAAGAAATTAAACCAATTAATAATCTTCCAAACCATAAAGCATTAGGCCCAGATGTGTTCCCTGGTGAATTATACCAAGTTTCTAAAATCTTTCAGAAGACAGAAGCAAAGAAAATACTTCCTAATTCATTTTATGAGGCTGACATTACCCTAATACCAAAACAAGACGAAGATATTATAAGAACAAAAAAAATAAAACCAGTATCTCTCATGAATACAAATGCAAAAAACCTCAATAAAATTTTACCAAATTAAATCCAACAATGAAAAAAAAGGATTATACAGCATGACCAAATGGGATTTATCCCAGCTATGCAAGGCTGGTTCAACATTTGAAAATCAATTAATGTAATCCATCGCATTAACAAGATAAAGAGAATCAAGGAAAAAAACTCCTTGTTTATGGCAATGTGGCAGGATGCAATGAAAAGTTATTCGCTTTCCTATATATCAGAAATAAACCAGTGGAATTTGAAATTAAAAACATAATATTACTGACTAATATTAGTACCCCCCAAAATGAAACAAAACATGTACAAGATATATATGAGGAAAAGTGCGAAACTCTGATGATGTCGAAAAAGAACCAAACAAATAAAGATTCGACATTCACGGACAGGAAAACTCAGTGTTGTCAAGATGTCAGTTCTTCCCAACTTGATCTACAGATTCAGTGCAATCCCAATCAAAATCCTAGCAAGCTATTCTGTGGATATCGACAAAATTATTCTAAAGTCGATATGGAGAGGCCTAAGACCCAGAAGAGCCAACACAATACTGAACGTGAAGACCAAAGGACTGACGCTACCCAACCTCAAGACTTACTATAAAGCCACAGTCATTAAGACAGTGTAGTATTAGTGAAAGAACAGACAAATAGCTCAATGAAGCAGAACAGAGGGTGTAGAAACAGGACCACATAAACATAGTCTACTGATCTTTGATAAAGGAGCAAAGGTAAAAAAAAAAAAAAAAAAAAAAAAAAAAAAAAAAAAAAAAAAGACAAAAAGATACTCTTTTCAACAAACAGTGCTAGAACAATCAACACGCAAAAAAAATAAATGAATCTAGACACAGACTCCACATCCTTCATAAAAATTAACTCAAAATGGATCATATACCAAAATGTAAAATACGAAACTATAAAACTCTTAGAAGATAACCAGGGGAGAAAACCTAGATGACCTAGAATTTAGTGATGGCTTTTCAGATAAGACACCAAAGACATAATCCCTGAAAGAAAGAACTGATAAAGTGAACCTCATTAAAATTAAAAATTTCTATTTTGTGAAAGACATTGTCAAGTGAATGGAAAGATGAGCTACAGACTAGGAGAAAATATTTCAAAAGACATCCAATAAAGGACTGTTACACAAAATATACAAAGAATTCCTAGAATTCAACAGTAAGAATACAAACAGCATGATTAAAAAATGAGCCAAAGACCTTGACATCTCACCTAAGAAGATACACAGGTAGCAAATAAGCGTATGAAAAGATGCTCTACATCATATATCATCAGGGAAACGCAAACTAAAACGAGATACTGCTACACACCTGTAAGAGTGGCCAAAATCCATAACAGTAAACACCACCAAATGCTAGAGAGGATGTGGAACAAAAGGAGCTCTCATTCATTGCTGGAGGGAACACAAAATTGTACAGCTACTTGGGAAGACAGTTTGGAAGTTTCTTACAAAACTAAACATATTCTTACTAGTAAATGTGCTCCTTGGTATTTACCCAAAGAAACTGAAAACTTAAGTTCATACCAAAACCTGCACACAGATGTTTATAGCAGCTTTATTCACAATTGCCAAAACTTGGAAGCAACCAAGATGTCCTTTAAATAGTTAATGAATAAATTGTGGTACATTCAGACAATGCAATATTATTCAGCGCTAAAAAGAAATGAGCTATCAAGCCATGAAAAGACATGGAGAAAACTTAAATGCATATTACTAAGTGAAAGAAGCCAAACTGAAAAGGCTATATGTTTACCATTCCAACTACTGGTCATTCTGGAAAGGCAAAACTACGGAGAGAGTATGAAGATCAGTGGTTGCCAGGGTTTGGGGGGAGGGAGAGATAAACAGGCAGAGCACAGAGAATTTTTAGAGTAGTGAAACTATTTTTTGTTATTAGGTTGGTGCAAAAGTAATTGTGGTTTTGGCATTGTTGAAATTTATTGTTTGACATTAGAATACATTCTTAAATAAATGTGGTTATGTTATACATCATTTTAATAAGCATTTCTTGCTTTACGTTTTTTTGCTAATGACTTATTACCTGCTGTTTATTTTATATTTGTTTTAGACTATGGAAATGATGTTAGACAAAAAGCAAATTCGAGCGATTTTCTTATTCAAGTTCAAAATGGGTCCTAAAGCAGCAGAGACAACTCGCAACATCGACACCACATTTGGTCCAGGAACTGCTAATGAACTTACAGTGCAGTGGTGACTAAAGAAGTTTTGCAAAGGAAATGGGAGCCTTGAAGATGAGGAGTGCAGTGGCCGGCCGTCGGAAGTTGACAATGACCAATTGAGAGCAGTCATCGAAGCTGATCCTCTTACAACTACACGAGAAGTTGCCGAAGAACTCAACCTCGACCATTCTATGGTCGTTCAGCATTTGAAGGAAATTGCAAGGGTGAAAAAGCTTGATAAGTGGGTGCCTTGTGAGCTGACTGAAAATCAAAAAAATCGTCATTTTGAAGTGTCATCTTCTCTTCTCATATGCAACAACAACAAATCATCTCTTGATCAGATTGTGATGTGCCATAAAAAGTACATTTTATACAACAACTGGCAATGGCTCAGTGGTTGGACGGAGAAGCAGCTCCAAAGCACTTCCCAAAGCCAAACTTGCACCAAAAAAAGGTCACGGTCACTGTTTGGTGGTCTGCTGCCCGTCTGATCCACTGCAGCTTTCTGAATCTCAGTGAAACCATTACAACTGAGAACTATGCTCAGCAAATCGATGAGATGCACTGAAAACTGCAATGCCTGCAGCCAGCACTGGTCAACAGAAAGGGCCCAATTCTTCTCCATGACAATGCCCTACCACAGGTCACACAACCAACGCTTCAAAAGTTGAACAAATTGGGCTATGAAGTTTTACCTCATCTGCCATATTCACCTGACTTCTTGCCAACTGACTACCACTTCTTCAAGCATCTCAACAACTTTTTGCAGGGAAAACGCTTCCACAACCAGCAGGATGCAGAAAATGCTTTCCAAGAGTTCGTGGAATCCTGAAGCACGGATTTTTACGCTACAGGAATAAACAAATTTATTTCTTCTTGGCAAACGTGTTGATTATAATGGTTCCTATTTTGATCAATAAAGATATGTTTGAGTCTAGTTATAATGACTTAAAATTCATGGTCCAAAACTGCAATTACTTTTGCGCCAACCTAATAACAATAGTGTATATATGTCATTATACATTTATCAAAATTAACAGAATGTACATCACAAAGAATGAACTCTAACATAAACCACTGACTTTGCGTGAGAATTATGTATCAATGTAGGTTCAGCAATACAACAAATGTACCACTCTAGTAGGGGGAGTTGATAACTGGGGAGGGTATGAATGTGTGGGGACAGGGAGTATATGTAAGATCTCTGTACCTTCTGGTTATTTTTGCTGTGAACCTAAAACTGTTGTAAAAAATAAAGTCTATTTAAAAAAAAAATAATATTCTAAAAAACGAAGATAGCCACATCCTCATGATAATAAGGGTGGGCATACTTAATTTTTACTGCTGACTCATAATTCTAATATTCTGCTAATAAGTAATTAAAGTGAAACTATAAAATGAACTATTTTTGCAGTAAAAATTTAACAAAATGCTAAAAATAAGCATGAAAGACTAATAGATCAACCTTTAAAACTTTCTTAAGTCAAGACAAATTTAACATTTTACGATAAATGTCCAACAGTATTTGAAAAATTAGGTCAGTCAACTGCTTTCTTTTAATGGGAATTTAAAAAAGCACCAAAACAAAAAAGTAATCGCAGCATTTAGACTAATAATGTAATGATAGTATTAACTGGGTTGAAATAGGCCTCTAGTTACCCCCTTCCACTATTATTTTGAGAGGGTTTTTTTTTTTATTATTTATAAACAAATTACAGTGGTTAAAAACACTCATTATTCACTGATAACAATTCACTATTTGGAGTTAGACTTGTCTCTAAAGAGGTTAAAATGAATTATATTTATTATCATGGGCAATTCTTTAGAATGACTTTTGATTATATATAAATACACTTTTAAATACACCACTTGCTATGTCTACTATGAAATGTAGTCATAAATAATAGTGGTCTGGATAAATGAACAAGAATGTATATTCTCACATATGAGTAAAAATAATCTTTTATCCCAGCATCCATTCTCAGATCCCTAATGGCTAAGTTCTTTTCTCAAGTATGGCGAAGTGAATTTTAAAAGAAAAATACGACACATTATGAAAAATATAGTACAAAGACTGAACAGATGGAAAAATCTGTTTCAACACTTTTCTCCTTTTCAAAAGAAAAAAGAAGCAAATACACAAAAGGAAAGCAATTTAGCAGAAAGTACTGCGATAGCTGATGCCACCAGATTTATGGTCACCTTTGGCAGAGTACTGCTGTGAAAAAGCAGAGGTACTGCTATTACAAGAAAAGATTATGCACTTTCAAGAAAGGCTAGGATTAATCATGCCTCAACAGACAACCTCAGCAGGAAAAGCTTGAAAAGTTCTATATTGTACTTATTTGAATGGGAAACAGGACCAAAAACTATTATAAAAATATCTCCAATTAAAAAAATACTTAACTATTTAACAATAACTACCATATATTAACAATTTCTAAGACTAGTCATATATTTTACAAATAATATCATGTATAAAGCAAACCTTGTTTTTCAAATGAAGATTAATAAGAAACAGAAATAGTCAGCTTTACTTAAAAACCTCTGAGATTAATGTTCATGTTAAAATCATAGCTCGAAAAAATAACTAAATATGCTCAGCATGTTACCATTTCAATTATCTGTCATACGTATAAACTTTCAAAAGGATTAATACATTGGAGAAATGAAATCAAGTAGAAATTAGCCTTATTTACTGAACAAAATTATATCTATATTTACTGCTACTGGAAAAAAATGCAGACAGTGGATAACTATAAAAATTTTTACAAAAAGTGGTTATAATTAAAGTTTCCAATTAAAGTACCATATGCATTCTTTCCCAGAAGACACATGTAACATATCTGATTCTAAAGAAGGTAACCAAGCCTCTGAATTTTCTTCTAGGAGCCTTATGAATTTAAAATACATTATTCATTTTTCAGATGGTTTTCTTCCACTGTTATTTTTGCCCACAGTTTGCACACATCTAGAAGTCACAATATTTCAGTAAAGTGCTTATATTCATTTTTATCTTTAAAGGTATAAATCTAGATATATCTATACATACATGGTATTAACGAAAATATTAAAAAGCTACAAATGCAATATATTTTTAATTAAAATTAGGAAGTAAAGGTCCCAAACAAGATGAATTCTTCAATAATAGAACTGATCACTGAACTACCCCCAAAAGATGCCTAATTAAGCATTTTTATTATTATATTAGGTTATAATTCAATGGAGAGACAATGCCTCTTTTCACAGGATCAAAAAACACTTATGAAAATAACCTAGTATGTAGTTAGTTACTATGTATCATTAAGAATTACCGGTTCTTTCTTTAAAATCTTTTTTTATTTGTGACTAAAAGGTTAAACGTTAACTGATCTACCAATGCAATTTATGAAACTTAAATATAAAAATGCCAGTAGTAACTCCTTACTGAACATTCCTCTCCTCACTTTAAAAGCAAGTCTGTCTGATAAATTAAAGGAGAAACAGGCAACCTTTGGCTTGTGGGCCAAGTCCAGCCCACTGTCTGACTTTGTAAACAAAGTTTTATTGAAACACACATGCACTCATTCCTTTACATATTGTCTATGGTTGCTTTTGTGCTATATATGGGCAGAGTTAAGTAGCTTCCACAGAGACTATAAAGCCTAAAATGATTAACTACCTAGTCTTACAGAAAATGTCTGCTGCCTCCTAAAGATTTAGATCTTTTTTACTTTAAATGTGTATGCACACACATACTAATCTTCTATATGATCCTTATTAGAGAACATAAAGCTGATCATTTAGGAAACAGTATGTTCCCTCTGTCCTGATTTTATAATTTATACACTGACTGGTGTCTAATTTCTGAACTCTCGATAAAGCAAAGGATACTAACTGATTTTGCTGATTTGCATTACTTTGGACTGTACCGAATCTTCTCATATGCTGTAATGTTCCTGACAGTTTATTTTAAAAGAAAATGCTGGCCAGGCAAAGTGGCTCACTCCTGTAATCCCAGCACTGAGACAAGTTGAGGTGGCGGGATCCCTTGAGGCCAGGAGTTTGAGACCAGCCTGGGCAGCACAGAAAAAAATTTTAAAAATTAGCCAGGCGTGCTGGTGTGTGCCTGTAGTCCCAGCCATGTGGGAGGCTGAGGCAGGAGGATCACTCCAGCCCAGTAGTTCAAGGCTGCAGTGAGCTATGATTGCGCCACAAAAAGAAAGTCCATCTCAAAAAAAAAAAAAAAGAATGTTATAGCTATAATTTTTAGACATTTAATCTATTAGTCTATTTTTAGATGTTTAGTCTATTTTTGGACATTTAATATCTACATAATATTACTTACGAAGAACGGTAATGTAGAAATTCAGTTTTTAGATGCTGAACTAAGAAAAAGGTGGCTAAATGGGTTGGAAGTGAGGATGGAATCAAACCAAAAAATACGTCACAAAGACAAAGACACTGGTAGCTTTAAACATAAGAACTATTTGAACAGAGAAAAGAATATTCCAGAATTAAGGAATTACCAAACACATGGCCCATGTGGAAACTGAGTGGTAAGCAGCAAATCATGTCAACAATTCTTTCTCCTCTCCCCTCCCCTCAGCTTACACATCTATTCATAGCCAAAGAAAAAAGAAAAAAGTTACATGGTAAACAGCTAGTGTCCAAAATTTCTTTAAAATGAAATATGAGTAAAATGAGATAGTAAAGCAACTGGCATGCTGAATGACTGCTACATATTTAAATTATTCAGAAATATTAAGAATGATGATACAAATATAGAGACGATCACTAAATAGGCTTTTATTGCTGCAACTAAAAATTAGAAATGTATTCAAATTAAAGTAAAAAATAATTATATTATATAGAAGCCTGAATGTCTTTCCAGGAAGAAGTCTGAGTAATCAAACAGGACAGTACCATTTCTTCTCCTTAGAATAACTTATGTTGCATGTGACTAAGGAAAGAGAGATGTACCAAGTATCTTTGGCAGTCTTTTATGATTACAGTTTTATGAATTCTTAGTTTATCTCATAAAAATCAAGTCAACAATCACTTTGTTTTGCCTCCCAAAACATTTTGTTAGTACTAGATTGTATTTAAAATCTATCTTAATAAAAGATATTCAAATATAAAAGCAGCATATAATGAAATGCCCCTTTCTTCATATCATTCTGTTATATTCTTAAACAGATGAACATCTGTTTAGGCCAAATCAAAAACCTATTTCTTTAATCTGTAGTCCCAAAATACTAAGTATATCTTCTGATGATGTTGATGTGGCAAATTGGGTCAGGAAATTCTCATTTAAACACTGCAAAACAAATCAATACTGGGATTCTAATCATCAATTTTCTTCCTGTTAAAAATACATCTCTTCTAATTTATGAGATTAAAG
The DNA here is from genome assembly GCA_004363605.1 of Indri indri. Classification (NCBI taxonomy): domain Eukaryota; kingdom Metazoa; phylum Chordata; class Mammalia; order Primates; family Indriidae; genus Indri; species Indri indri. The sequence continues at coordinate 26,559 of RJWJ010005921.1, forward strand.
CCAAATTAATATAATCAAAGCTTATCTTTTATTTAGTGACACTCAACCCTATAGCACAGTTATTTACATGAATACTCCCAGTTATTACTATTCCAAGTTACTACACAAATACCAAATTCAGCATTCAAATTACATACCAGCAATTCAAGGAAGATAGTCTCTATATTAAATCTCTTGTATAAAAATTATTAAGATCATGTGATTAGGAACTCAGTATTATTTTTTAAGTAAATTCATTTGAATTTTACATCCCATTAACACCCAAGAAAGGAAGAAAAACTTTGTTAATGGTATTAAAAATTGCCCAAGTTTCCTATGTCATATGAGACGTTAACTATTACACAAAGAAAATGCTACAACCCACCATCTTACTATTCAATGTGAGTTGCTATTTCAAGGAAAAACATTTGTGTTAGTTTATTCACATGCTAATGCTCTTTTGTAAAGAAAGGTTTACACTTGTGCATCAATTGACCTGGATTATAAATGCAGTCAATGGATACAAATCAAAGGAAGTCACAACAGGATGGAGTCTAATACTTCATCCTCTTTAACAGGTACTTGCAACAGTAGATCAGAAAATCACTTGAGAGACATAGTCCAAAGAATTCCCAAATCCTCCACAGAAAAAGAAATTCTAAGATCCTAAAGCTGGCAGGACTCTTGGAAATCACGCATCCCAGTTTCCTCATTTTATAGGAAAGGAAACTGAAACACAGAGATTCTAGTTCACTTACACAAGATTAGTCTGAAAATTAGAACACCTAATAATAAGGTAATTGGTAATAAGGTAGAAACCTTCTAATAATAAGGTAATTTGTCCAAAATCCCTTTACTTTTTTCATTTAGGATGGCAAAGTCAAGTTATGATTTCAAATGAATTATACTGAAAAACAAAGGGAAAACAAAGAGAATATCAAAAAGAAATAAGAACCCATCTTGCAGAAAGGCTTACAAAGCACAGATTGATACTCTTAATAGTTTGCATATCCTTTTCAATTCCATACAGTTTCCATCACATTTTGTTTCCCTCCACAAATCCATTCCAAAATAAACTGCTTCCAGGCAGATTCCCTTTGTGGTTATTTCTGAAGTAAATGTGCCTATTCCTCCTGCTGCAGGAGTCCGTGCTGAGAATCACGACTTACAGCTGAGACGGTACTCATTCTTCCTTTAATGTAAAGTCCTCTTTAATGAAGCACTAAGAGTTGAGAATTCAAAGTGTGTCAAGGTCCTTGTTTCTCCTATATGGCTAGAACTCCCAATGACCGTAACTCTTCTATGAACGAAGAGGATGGAGAGGGAGAAAAGTGGCCAAGAACAGAAAGGATGGAGGGGGGAAGAAGGGGATAAAAATTTGGCTAAATTCTAGCTAAGGTAATTACAGCATTTTTAACTCTTTTAAACAAAAATCATTTCCAAATCTTTTTTCAGTAGTATAATTAGGTTTTTAAAAATAAAATTAATGAGCAGCCAGTCAAAACATTCTAATGCTATCTCACGAGTACAACATAAAAAGTTATTAAACAGTCATTTAGTACCTAACACGTGTGTGAAACTTCCACATATATTATTATACCTAAATAGCAATTCTGCAAACTTGTGGTTGAGAAGAACACAACCATTTTAAAGACAAACTCAAAGAGAAAAATAATATTAAATACTTCTCAACATCTTTTCTTCAAAGACTGCATCAGCTACAAAAATAAATCAAATAAAGGCCTTCCTACACAGTGCCTGGCACCTCATTGTCTCTCAGAAAGTATTTTGCGAAATAAATGAATAAAGAACCCGAAAATTAAAGACCCATAAACACTTTCATATTAATAATAACAACAATCATATACTGAACATTCACCAAAACATCGTTCTGCTGTCTTTAAAGCTACATACATGCATCAGTGCATTTAAACCTGACGATAACCTCAGAGCTAGGTAGGGTTATTATTCCTATTTAACCGATGAAGAACTAAGGCCAAGTGCAGTGGTTCCCAAACAGGAGCACCTGGAAGTGTGTGGGAGAGTTTGGGTTGCCACAGTGACAGGGAAAGCAACACTGGCATTTAGTAGGTGAGAGCCAGGAATATTAAATATCCTGCAATGTGGTAGAAAAACCCACAGAATTATCCTGCCCCAAATGCTACGGCTATTGAGAAACACTGACAGAATAAATGGACAAAGCCGAACAACTAATAATGACTTTAAATATAAATCCAATAGCAAATATCAGAAAATCACCAAGAACCAGCCCAAAAGGAAATCAAACCTAGAAGTGTATCAAATTCTCATGCTAAAATAAGAAGTCTAGGCTACCTTCTCAAAATGGCAATATGACAAAAGTAAAAGATGACATAATTTCAAACTCAACATTTCTCTGCCGCCTTTTTGCCAAGTTTTCCATTTCTCTAACTACCTCAGTGTTCTACTCATAAAACTTTACCATCTTTAGTTATTCCCTGAGATTTTATACAAACGAGTCATCAAGTCCTCCAATTCCCATACTGCCATGTCTGTTTAGAGTCCACTTTACTACCTATATGGACTAATAGTTAGCTGTGAGGCTTCACTATTCTTTTCATCTATGACAGCACTGCCCCATTAATCATGCTAAACAATCACACTTTACTCCTGTCAGCATCTCCTTACATAACCGTAATTCCTGACTGAATAATATGCAGATACCTCAGGTTAACATTCAAGGGCCCCGACCAACTGATGCCTTATTTCTCCCCCTAACTCAATTATTCCAACCAGTCTCTTTAGTTTTCCTCCATGATAAATTCCCTTTTCCATACTTTTCGCCATATTGTTTTCCTTACCTAAAATAATCTTCCCTCTCCTTTCTCCCTGCCATTCTGAATCCTATCTACCAACATGTAGAAATGTTCATCAAATACATTGAATTAACATGTAATTTGACTTTGTATTTGTAGAGCCCTAAATAATTCTCTAATTTCAAGTACATTTATCTCGTTTCACTCCACTGGTTAGGACTAGAAATTTGTTAAACAATATATACCTACTTGAAATCACAGAATTGTTTGTTGAAGAAATCATCTAATAGCACCTTTATTTTTATAGTAAGAAAAAAACCAATTCTAAAGAGCACATAATTATTATTATTCTTAGTGAAAAGACAAGAACCAGAATTCAGGACAGAATTTATAATCTAATGTTGTCTGACACTTGATAAGAGCCTGTTAAATGAACTTCAAGGTAAAAATCATTTTATAAGCCTGTATCCAGCAACATTAAACTGCAATTTTAAAAGAAAGTCCATCCCACATCAAAATAGAGACTGCCTATTACACTGTATTTTCCACAAGTCAAGAAGATAATAAATGAGGTTCTTTGATAATAATTTGACAATTACTTTAAACAACCTCAAATGCTTATACAAATTCAGTAAATTTGAATTCCATTTTTCATAGTCTCTAAATATTCACATGTAAAATGACTCATTATAATTAAACAAAATTTTACCTTAAAAATAAGATTAGGGTATCCCATGATTACCTTAGAATATGAAGCAATTTCAAATCAGAAGTCTAGATAAAGACAAAAGGTATTATTAAAAATACCTTCATTCTTCAGTCAGAACACTTTCTTCCTTTTACTTATCCATATGGGTATCTCTTCTCAGCCTTCTGGCTAAGATTAAGTGCACTTATTCATATGGAAATAGATAATGGATCATTTTATCCCAATAGTTCTGATCCCTACATGACTCATAAGAATCAAATTGTACATATTTCTACACAGCAAAAAGAGAAGAATTAAGATAACTCAATCACATCACTACTATATGACTTGCTATTCCAACCTCATATTCTCTCCAGAAGGTTGAGCATTAAGTATATTTATAATGATATCATCAGTCACTTCCTATACATTAATGCAGTAAATACATTAAATTTATTTTGTCTCATTATTGTTTAGGTATTATTTAAGGATTCATATTTTTACTAACCTTTGTCTACAAACATTAGATATCAGATATAACTTTATCTAGTTTTTTGTTTTTAACTCAAGGTAAATAGATCAACTTGGTACAGTCCTCCAACATTTAGGAAGATATTCTATTATTCAAATTAGAAATGCATTTGGAATTCTAATAGCCTGATCCTACTTTCAAAAACATCTACCTTTTGCTCTGGAGTTAAATGAAGGAAAAGATTTTATCCAGGAGTACATTTCTGCTCTTACGATACCTTTTAGCACAAATGTATTACAGAGTATATAAGAGTCTATAATATGAGAAAATAAAAGGATCAAAAGAAGCCAACTACAATAGGAAAAAAATACAAAAGAGCAAAGTCAATACATATACTTGTAATAAATCTGCATGTTAAACTAATATGGAGCTTTAAAATTAGAATCTATAAATTTAGGTGTCTAGCTTCAAAAATAACAAAGAGAAATGTGTTATCTTAAACCACATATGTGGAAAATGAGATAAAAATAAAAAAGGTCTTAGTCATTTTCTATAAATCAGAGCCATAATAAATAAAGCTCATAAGCTCATCTGCTACTTAAATCTAACAGAAGGAATGACTAGGTGGTATTACTGGTAGGCAAGCCAATTTATCACTCTGGAATGTTTATACAAAGCTCATAAAAAGGGAAAGTAGAAAGAGATTTGGTAAACAGTTTTTCCAGACGTCATTCTAAATACAGTAAAGGGGTTCTAAAAAATATCTTAGAATATAATTGTAAACTATAATTACAGATTCACTTTAATTCATATAATATTTAATTATAAAATATATATACAACAAAAGTCACACACAAGTGATAATTTTGGCCACCTGGTCCTTGATTCTAATTTGCAATTAGCATTAGGCCTAACATTTTAACTATATCTTTTGTGTCAACTTGTTAATTACTCAAATGCTTTAGGATTAAAAGTGTTGTCTAAGAATAATACTTGGTTTTATAAAATCAGCCTTGTCGGTGGTACTCATTTATAATCAAATTATAAAAAGGCTGGATTGGCTGTTTAAAAGAAAAAAAAGTTACATACCAAGAGATTGTTGTGACCACATTGAGAAAATAGTAAAAATTGAACGCATTTAAAAGAAAAGCCAAATAATCAAAAAAATAACTGATTCAATTCAAATTTACTTTTTTTTCCTTCTAGTCCAGTTATGAAATTCTTTTCTTGGAAAAAAATCTGCTTTCAGTCCCAAAGAGTCCATCTAGATCCAATAATGCACTAGTCTTGTCACTACACAGAGTTTTTGCTGAACACTCAGCACCCACACTAACAAAATAGCTTCATTTCCATCTTCTCAAGACTGAAATAGGAATCCTAAACTAGAAGGTTTTGATTATTGGGTTCAGAAATAAAAATATCTAAACAACTGAAGCCAAAATATATATGTTCTAGTCTCAACTATCTAGATATTTGGGCAAGAGCAGTTTAGACATACTGGCTCAGAAATTAACAGATTCAGATCTAGCCTGGTCAGATTTTACCATTTAAATAGGTATGACTACATTACTCGTATTTACTATGTATGCTAGACTTTACTTAGTAACATAGTTCAATAGTCCATCTGAAAACTTTTATTAGCATTTTGAAGATATCACCTAAATCACAATGAAACTTGAGGCATATCTTGATACCATACAGAACTTTTTTGGAATAAAGATTTTAAAAAGTAAGTAAAATATCCAGCACATGTTTAACTGAAATGCAGGTTTTCTTCCTCCTTAGGAGCCAGATAAATCTAAAGTGTAAAGGGGTACAGCTCCTCCCCCACTGCATTTTTTTTTGACAATAGTAATGTCTATTGATATTATCTATTGATATTATCTAGTGATTTTTTTTTCTACTTATTACCAACACATTACCTCAATAATATGTAGGAGGCAGGCATCCTACAGATGGATGAACAAAGCATTTTCTTTTTAAAATCTTACATTTAAGTTTAAAAATAAGAATATTTAGGTGAAATTTGGTTAAATGTCACTGTAAAAGCAAATGCAAATTTTATTTCAATTTAAAAAGAGAAAGTGAGTAGTCTCCACTGTTCAAACTAAAAAAAATGATCTTGAAAAAAATCTTTTGAAGTATTTGAAAAAAATGCTTAGGACAAAACTACTATAGTTCATGCATAACCAGGAAAAGTAATTCTTTCTGTACTAATAATGTACAGATAACCCAATAGTGTCTACTAAACAAATGTAGGCTATAAAAGAAAAAAAAATGTATCAAGAAAGTACATTAACCCCTATGCATTTTTGAAGAAAATCTCTAAAACTTCTGAAAAATATCAATCTTCAAAACTATTTATAGAAAATTAATTTGCTACATTTGTCTTCTAATGATTTTTCTAGATGGACATTCCAGAAACAACCAAATTCAAACTCAAATCCAACCTCTCTAATTCATTAGAACTATAAATAGGTCATAAGCTCAACATCTATCATGCAGAGTATTTTAAAAAGCAACTAAAATGTGCACTGTACTACTGTCTCTAAATCTCATCCTTAACATACCCCATTTAACAGATCACTAGTATAAGCAGATATATTTTCACTTAGGAACTTCTATCTCCTTGCAAAGAAAGCAGTCATTATAGCAAAACTTTAGACTTCTGTTTGGATACACGTTTAGCTACTTAAACTAAGCTGTGAAACATCCCAGCAATATACAACCTGAATCTACGTATAATCTAGGGAAAAGCCAACACCACATGATTTCTCATAATATATACCAGATCACATCATTTCTTTGGAATTAAACAGCAAAATAAAAATTTCTTTCAAACTTATCAGCAGTATAGGACTGGGGAGAACAAAGTAAAAGTGAAAAAATAAAATTAAAGAAAGGATACAGCCTTAAAGCACCAGTCTGAGTTCCCACTGCCAGGATCTTCTGTACGGGATCAAAGGCCAGGGCTGAGGGTTGATAGGGAAATCCATGGCGAACAGTCTAGGGATGGGCAAGAGACAACACAGCAACCAAGGCAGTAAGTGAAATTTAAAAACAGGAAAGTCAATAGAGCCATTAGAATTTAGAACCAACTATCACCTGATGCAAAACACATATACGTGCCCTTACTGCTTAAAAAAAAAAAAAAAGTGAAATCTACATTAACAAAGTTATTCACATAGAACCTGAAAAAACAAAACTCTATCTCAGCGACACACTTTAATTTTTCTTTTTCCATAATACTGGTATTCCACAGAAGAAAATTTCTTATTAATATTTTATCCTGTTACATCTGACATCAAATGACTAAAGTTTGCAGTGGTTCAAAATTCTGTAAATCCATTAAAAATGCAATTCATGCTTTATTTGGGGAGTAATGGCTTCACTATTACTTTATTTGGATGCTAAATGCAAGAACTTCTAAGAAAAAGCTGTTGTATAATGACTTTAATCAAGGATTCAGTAAAGCAATTATCAAACCTCTATCCCAACATTTTGCACTTGTAACAGAATGAAAACGAGTACAACATATAGTCTTGCAATTTACTACTGAGGCCATAACGATTTTAGGGCATCAGGGCAAAAAAATATATGTGCATGCTTTTAAGAAACTCTGACATACAAACATATGGCTATTTATAAGGAAGGTAAGTATTAATACCAAGACAAGTTTGTATTTCTCAATGAGCAGCTGGTGAATTAATTCGCTGCATCATTCTTTCTGAATTACAGAACGCTATGCAATTACTGTGTCATTAATAGGAAAAAATCTCAGTACTAACTTTTTAACCAAATACAATGATAAAAGAACCCTGCGGATTTCATACTGTAAGCCACTCATAACACATTTTAAGGGAAAAGTGATGAGCAAAGATCTGGTAGAACAGGTTTGGCTTTTAGATAAACAATATTCATTAGAAACTGTTTCCAAAGGAAACTTCGAAGTTGGTGAATTATATTAAAATGCTTGAATATAAAAGCTTCCAGATCATTGCTGGTAATGTAAGAATACGAATTAAAGGTCAGATATTACGTTTGAAGCAACCTTGAAGTGATTGCTGCATGTGAAAAGGGAAGAGAGAAAAATCAAGGGAAAAGAGTAAGATATAAATCTCCAAAATAACCCTTCAAAGAAACGTTCGCTAGAGGAGGAGCGAGCCCTTTACAGCTATAGATTATTATTGGTGCTCTCTTCCCCTGCACTCCCCAGTAAAGCCCGAGGTGCCCCTTAAAAAGACCCCAATTTTTCAATGACGGCGCCGCGGGACTGCGCGCTCCGTTCACCTTGCAGAGCTGAAAGTGCTCGGACTGGAGCGTTTCCTGGATCTCCGGCTCACGGTTCCCAGTCGGCTGCTGCTGCTGCTGCTGTGAGGTCGAGGACGAGCCGGCGGTCAGGCCGTCCAGCACCTTCCTGATGTTGAATTTCCTCATGGTCTCGGCGGGGCTCCCCCGCAGCCCGGGAACGGAGTCACAGGGGGTCCCCGGGCGGGGGAGACGAGCCGGGGCCGAGGGCAGCTTCGACCGAGGACACGGAAGAGCGGGAGTGTGAGGGGAAGGTGGCAGCTGGGGGGGAAGCAAAAGATAATCCGAACAGGAAATGCTGCGACGACGAGAGAGCGGCGGCCACAACACCGGGCGGCGACCCCTCTCCTTCTGAGGCCGCGGCTGCTGTGGCGCCGCTTCAGCCGCCGCCGCCTCCTCGCTCCGCGGCCCGGCGGCAGCAGCAGTGGCGGCGGCTCCCGAGCCGGCTCAGCCCAGCCTCACCTGGCCGCGGGTGGACTCTGCGCCGCGCCGCCGCCCCGGCTCGCCCCCGCCGCCGCCGCCGCGTCCATGGCCCGCGGCCCCGCCGCTGGTCTCCCGCCCCGACCCCGCAGTCCCTCGGCGCGTCCTCCCGCTCCCGCTCCTGGTCCTCCCAGGGGTTGCCGGCTCTCCCTCCGCGGCTGCCGATGGGCCTCCCCGCCGCTCAGCGCCGCTGCCCGCCCGGCATCGCACGCAGGACGCCCGGGGTGGGTTCCGAGCTCTCCGCCTCGCTCCGCCGCCGCCAGAGCAGCCCGCCCTCGCTGCTTCAGAGCCCCGCTGTCTTCCTCAGGCGCCGCGGCGGCCGCCGGCTCTCCCCGCCCAGCCGCTCCCCCTCGCCTGACAGGGCGCCTCGGCACACGGCACCAACGCCCGCCCCGAGCAGCCGCGGCAGCCGCGGGTACAACGCCGGCCGCGGCGGTGGCGGCAGCTGGGCCTCCGAGGAGCTGGGCTGGGGGACGTGCGCATGCGCACCGCTGCCTCTTCACCCTCCCCACCGGCTCCCTAGCCCCCCAGCGCCCAAGCCCGAGCGAAGCTGGGGCTTAATTTATCCTCTGCGAAAATCCCAGACGCTGGCTAAATTTCTCCCACCCCAATCGCACTGCCAGAGTATGCAGCTGCTTCTCCTGCAGCTGGCATAGTAAAAATGTTGACGACTAACAAGCAGCAGGAAACCTTTATTGCAAATTCGGTCATCACAGCGGGGTTTATGCTTTCGCCCGTTCAGCACCGGGGAAAACATAAACGCGCTCCCGGCCGCTGGCTGCAATATTATCGTTGGTGCTTTATTGATGGGCTTTGTTTTGGATTGATTTGGGTTTGGGTTTTGAAAACGAGCGTCTAGGCAACAATGTCAGTGGCAAGAGGATGACTGACTGAGAAGGGCACTAGGAAAGGAGAGAAACCTAGACGGGAACAAGCGGATTCTCTCCTGGAGCTTTCCTGTTGGTGGAGTGGGTCCGGCCGTAGCAGGTAGCTGCTGGAATGGAAGAGGCTGCCAAAAGAGAACCGCTGCAGGGCTGGGTGTCTGCCCTGGCCAGTGACACACCACCCCAATCCCGTCGCCGCGCGGGGGTGAGTGGGGACGGGGGCGAGGTCGCGGTGGGCAGTGAATGCCGCGCTGCCACTCGTTTTCAGAACCCTAAATCCGCCCTAATACTGATGATCCACTCAGTAATCCCCGGTGGCTTCTCCACTCTCGAGAGGGCAAAGGGGGATGGGATGAAGTTTTTGCTCAGACCTCTCCGCTGCTCACTGGCTTGGACACAAAGGTCCAGCTCAAGTTTGAAAAGGTGGAGGGAGATTCAGGCGCGGGGCGGGAAGGAGGGGGGGAATCCTGCCGAGAGCGCGCTCGCCCAGGCCAGGTGGATGGGAAGCAGAGGTACGTGATTAGGAAAGGTGCGGAAGACGGGAGAGACGCGAGGCAGGAGGGAAGCGATAAAGACCAATTTCAACTCGGGGTGGGGTTGGGAGGACAATCTCCGGGTTACTGACTCCCCGCCCCCTCTGGTCCTGCGAAAAACGACAGAAGAACTACAAAGGGTTTTTTAGTTCCGAACCGAAATCAGAAGCACCCGCCCTCCTCTTTATGATTGGCAGCCTCCTGCCGCTCCAGAGAAATTCTCGTCGCAGTATTGGTTGTTGTTACCAGCCTTCGAAGGACTGTCAGCAAACCGACGACTACCCGGGCTAGTGGGTTTCGGGAAATGTAGTTCACCACGCAGCTTCCGCATCCTAGGACAACGTCTCACCCTTGGACCCTATAAAATTTTGTTTTGCGGTTTACAATTTATTGAATTAGGCAGTTAATTCACTGGGTGCAACGAACAATAAAATAGATTTGAGGACTTTATTAGGCTATTCCCAAGTGGCTCTGAACTCTTTACGAATTTAGTTCTCTGAAACATTTTGTTGAGTGTCAGGCGTTGTGCTAGGTACTGAAGACACAAAAATGCCATTCTTGCTTTCAACCAGCTCGCCACAGTCTAACCAGGACGACCTTAATGTAAACAAGTAATTGTAAAATAACGTGCTAAGTTCAGTGATGGAATAATCTTAAGAAGAAGACTGCAGACAACCACTTAACTGGCCAGGGAAGGCCTGGAAATGGTGACACCGTGGAATGTGCGTGATGAGTTGGAGTTGACCAACTGCACAGGAGGCAGAAGTGCCTTGGGAGGCAGTGAGGAAGAGGGGAATGTTAGGATTACCTGGAGAGCTTTTTAAAAATACAATTGACTCCACGGGGAAAATTACAAAACAGAGAGATCACATTCCTGCAGGATTTTATGATCTGCCTTTACATCTAGGTTTAAAATAAATCTGTTGAATAATTTGCCATCGTTGAATTACGAAACTTTTTGGAGAAAGGACAACTTCTTGTTGAGAGGCCCTGTGGTGTAGTGGAAAAATCCCAGGCTTTACTGTCTGCCAGACACGAATAATCAATCCAGGCCCTGGTAACATGTGCAACCTTGGGAAAAATTCCTTAATTTTCCTAAGGGTCAGATTCCTCATGTGTAAAATGAGATTAATACTACTTTCTCCCTAGAGTTTTACGAGGATAAATTGGAGGGGGAAGAAAAGAATGTGAAAAGTTTGTACTACATTACTTATAATAGCACTCTGTAGATACTCAAAAACATCACTTTCCTATTCTACTATAAGTGTCCTCGAGGTAAAAGAGACTTCAAAAGGCCATCAATTTAAGCAAATACCCTAATTTTGACTTTTGAATTTTTGTTTTGATTTCCATACTTTCTCTCTCCCATCAGATTGTGAACTCATTCTGGCATTCTCAAAACTTCAGTGCTGGGAGGATACCTGAATTTTAAGATGAATGTAGGTTAGCTTTATGAACTTGCAGCCCATCCTCTCTCAGCTCAGAGACACTGGGACATTTCCAGAAATCCATTCAGTCAAAAACACCAATGTCCCAAAATAACTGCCTTTATATAGCAAACATAAATTAATGGATCTTTAAACTCATAGTATTTCTTGTATATCAGTTTTGATCAATTCATTTTTAAAATTAGAACTGAAAACTTAAGAACTTAATTTTAAATTAACTGAAATTTTTAAGTTTAGAACAAAATGAATAAAAAATTAATAATTTGTATTATTTATTTTAAAGTGTAGCACAATGCACAAAATTTTACCCATAATAATCTCTCAGGAAAGTTTTGTTTTGTTTTGTTTCTTTGAGACAGGGTCTTGCTCTGTCACCCAGGCTAGAGAGCAACGGCGCCATCATAGCTCACAGCAACTCCAAGCTGCTGGGCACAAGAGATCTTCCTGCTTCAGCCTCACAAGTAGCTGGGACTCTACAGGTGGATGCCACTGCGCCCAGCTAATTTTTCTATTTGTAGAGACAGGCTCTCACTCTTGCTCAGGCTGGTCTCTAACACTTGGCCTCAAGGGATCCTCCTGCCTTGGCCTCCCAAAGTACTAGGATTGCAGGTGTGAGCTACCACACCCAGCCTGTTTTGCTTCATTTTAATAAATGAATAAGTATGTTGATTTCAAGCAATTCAGTTGCTTTTTGCATTTGGATTGATTTTGGGCAAGTGACCTTCTCCCAAATGGAATTCTTTCTTACCCGCTTATTGAAGAATGAACCAGGACATGATGATGTAATAGCATACCACTGAAAAATTATATATATGAACATATATACACACACACACATATATATAACATTTAGCTGAGTCAGGGTAGCACCAAATAACACTTAATTAATACAATGAAAGTTAAAAGATACATTTTTAAAATGGGAAACCACATGCAGAAAAAGAAAGGCAGCCCACTAAATTGTCAGGCATGGAAGGTTAAAGGCTAAGAATTCATAACATTTCTAAATCTGCCAGTCCTTATTATCTGGTTTAAAGGTTAGAGACTAATGAAGGCTCTGGTACTGGTCTCATAGGGGCAGCTGGATGCTGCTTGAGATAAAGACAGTAGAAAACTGAAAATCAATATTTTAATTAGAAGTTATTTATTGGTGAAAACTCTTTGGAGGGTAGAGCAAATCTACCTCACCTGCTAGCATTCATCTTTATTTCAGTTTATTGAGTCCCAAAGGGTGTGTGCATGACAATAATTGATTCACTACACCGTTTAGCAGAATATTGAATTTAAATTATTCGTAAATTGCAGCAGAGATGTTAATTAGTTGGTTTGCCTAGTTCAAGCCCCTTTTTCTGAATGGGTTCCCAAGCCCCTGCTAAATGATGGATCTGGGCAGGTTGAGCATACCAAGTGTGATTCTAAGGGAATTGCCAGGTCACATTTTTTTTAATTAAACGCTGTTCGCCACACAATGTAGTGCCCCTTTTCTGGAAAATAAGTCAGTAACTAAGTGTTAGCGTGCTAACAGAAACCTGACCACTTTTTCCCCTCAGAGTCACCTGACAGGGCGCCCAGTGAGACAGTGTTAATTGAGGCTGACTGATGTGTCAGGGCCTTCCATCTGAGGCTCTGGGGCCCAGCACAGAGCTGTGTCACCTCTCTTAGCCACCTGACTGTAGAACATTTAGATGCTAACTCTTTTCTTTCTAGTCAACCCTAAGGAAATCAAGAAGGATCAAAACAAAAACCTTAGGCCGGGCGTGGTGGCTCACGCCTGTAATCTTAGCACTCTGGGAGGCCGAGGCGGGAGGATCATTTGAGCTCAGGAGTTGGAGACCAGCCTGAGCAAGAGCGAGACCCGGTCTCTACTAAAAATAGAAAGAAATTATCTGGACAACTAAAATATATAGAAAAAATTAGCTGGGCATGGTGGCACATGCCTGTAGTGCCAGCTACTCAGGAGGCTGAGGCAGGAGGATCGCTTGAGCCCAAGAGTTTGAGGTTGCTGTGAGCTAGGCTGATGCCACGGCACTCTAGCCCACGCAACAGAGTGAGACTCTGTCTCAAAAAAACAAAAACCTTAACGTAAGGAGAGTGGGAGCAATCCTCTCTCCAAGGATCCATCAGAGCCAAGAAAATGATGCTAATGACGAAAACATGAAGAGGATACTAATTAACTCTCAAAGGTTTTATACAGAAGGTGGGAAAGCATAGCCTCAATCCATGGGATAAAGTTCCTCTAAACAGGACCAGGCATCTAGCTTTAAACTCAGAATGGATTCTTTGACTGTGTTTTTGGCAAACACTACACACTTTGTCCAAAGACAAGGTGCCTGCAGACCTAAAATTGGAATATCTGCTTCCCTCCTCCTGGTCAAACATCTTCCACTTTTGGGTAAATTTCCAGCCTCCTGACTACCCTGTGGCCTCACAGTCAGCTGCTCCTTTTATGCCACTCTATTTGTCTATTTTCATGCTTTCCCAGTCCCAATTCTACCTTCAGTGGCCGCCATACTAGTTCTATGACCAATGGCACAAACTAAGTTCCTTTGGGAATGCAATATTTAATGCAAAATCTCAAATAACCTACTAACATGTTAGTAAACCAAAATGTTAGTAAAATGAATGTAAAAGATATTGACTACACCCCCAATAAAACTGGGTCTTTTTATTCTCAACACACACATACACTCACACACACCTCTAGCTCCCAAAGCCTCAGAAAACAATTTAGATATTTTCTGAATGATTTCAAGGTTACTTTTGAAGGAAGATAAACACTTAGCATAGGAAAACATCCCTGGAATTCTCTTCACCCTTATCAACCTCCCCACCCAATTCTACCTCAACTTGTGGCAGTTTTTCAAATAGCTCCTGTCCCTTTCCCCTCAAAAAGCCCAGCCTTTGATGGATGGCATACTCACTCTCTCCAAATTCTGCCTCCTCTCAACTCCTAGATTTTTCCGCTCTATATACTTTCTTATGTAGTCCCATCTACCTCCTTCTTTCTGGCACTCAGCTAATAGCCTCAGCTAATCAGAAAGGGAAGAAAAGGTGAATTGCCCAGAAGCACAAAGAATGTTCTTCACAAGGGAGGGACAAAGAATGTGACTACTTATACGTTAGTACTTTGGTTCATTTGTTCCTATCCCTTAAATGCATCCAGAGAGAAAATAATCATGATGTCAGGGACACCAATGACTGAAGTCTATAAAGCAAGAGAGAAATGGAATAGTACAGAACTGGTGCAATTTCCAGTGGACCAAATATAGAGGATGAAGAATCTGAATCCTAGTGTTTATCTGCCGGCAGGTGATTATTAGTATTCCTTTGCACAACATTTGCTGTGTAGCTACTGTGGGACTGATCCAACTTGGTTGTGGCACTCAATAAGATGGCAATATAGTGGCAAGGAATCAAAATCCCTAAAAGGAAAGACAAACCCAATTTCTAAATCACCTTTTAATTCCCCTGAGGATTATGACTGTGTGTCATTTCACTCTCTGTATAGTAACACTCTCCCGATGGGTATGTCCTTATTGTCACAGCACTTTGTCTAAGAGGATGACCCTTTATGGGGTTGGGAGATGGGAGGGTGGAGGCATGGAGCTGGGATCAGTCAATTCCCTGTTATTCGTCCAAATCCTATGACTACTCCCACTGTGTTTCATCCAGACCAGCATGACCCAGATATTTCTACCAAGACTTAATCTTGTTCAACAGGCCCCAAATACAACTTCCCTTCCTTGGTTTCCTCATAACTGTAATGAGGGTGTGACTTCAAGGTGTGGCTTCGTAATTGGGGTAAGTGGAGGTTTTCATATTTGCATACAAATTAGGATGAGTTTCTATTTTCCCTTCAGCGTGGAGTGCTGAGCCTCTTTGGAATTTTGTAGTGATAAAATGAGCAATGATCCTTTCAGCCCAGGTCTGTAGAAAGAAAAAGAGGAACAATATCAGGCTTTTCTGTGCTCCACATTATTTTTTAGCAGTTGCGGATGACTGCACTTCTGAGAAGCCAGTGAAAACAAAGTCGTTTGAGACTATCAGTCAACCAAAAAACTTTTGCTTAGGGCCAATAGATTTGTGCAGGTAAAGGCAACACTACAGAGATTTTAGTGACACTGAGGGTCACATCTATTGATGAATAACATTCTCTGTTCCTGTGCTATTTCATATGATTCATATTTAGTTTTCAGTCATGAAGTTTCTTTCCTCTGATTTAATATAGGGTTTTTTTCAGTGTCCTATAAAAGCATCCAAACTTAGTAACCTGTAGTTTGCCTAAAATGCAGTCCATGTCATTGATGCATAAATTCCTCAGCAGTGGCTGCCTTTTATTCTGCTCTTAAACTAGAAATGTTTTGCTTATTCATGATGAGGGAGTTTGTTCAATTCAGGAAATGGAGGAGGATGTTTCATGAGAGCATTATCATAGTCCACCAGCCTAGTGGTTTCCTGAAAAAAGGCATCTCACCACAGCTGAAATGTAGACGAGAGGTACTCACCTGGTGACAATCTTGGTGTCAATGTGCAGTGTAATATACTTGGGTAATTCTACTGCTGCTTTAACTATTCAAATATGTTCAGCTGATGCTCACTCTTTTGTATTTCTATTTCCTTTTTTTTTTTTTTTTTTTTTTGAGACAGAGTCTCACTCTGTTGCCCGGGCTAGAGTGCCATGGTGTCAGCATAGCTCACAGCAACCTCAAACTCCTGGGCTCAAGCCATCCTCCTGCCTCAGCCTCCCAAGTAGCTGGGACTCCCGGCATGTGCCACCATGCCCAGCTAATTTTTTCTATGTATTTTTAGTTGTCCAGCTAATTTCTTTCTATTTTTAGTAGAGACAGGATCTCACTCTTGCTCAGGCTGGTCTCTAACTTCTGAGCTCAAACAATCAGCCCCAGAGTGCTAGGATTACAGGCGTGAGCCACCGTGCCCGGCCCGTATTTCTATTTCTTATGTCATAGCATAACAGTGAGGGCTCTGACCGCTAAGGCAGGCATACCTAGATCCTGTCACTAGCTAAGTAGAGTCAGACAAGTCCCTTAACATTTAAGTTTTCATTTCTTCATGTGTAAAATGGGGGTACAAATGCCTACCTATGGAGAGTTTTCTAAGATTAGAGACATAGTATAAAGTTGCTAGGACAAAACTTGTCACATGTATTGAAATTAAATGGTAGCTAATAAAATCATTCTCTTCAATGTCTACAGACACGCTCTAGGTGACTTATTCTGTTCTCATGTCTTAAATATCTAAACATTGATAACTCCCACATTTCTGTGTCAATTTCAAACCTCACCCCTAAACTCCAGATTTGATTTGTACACACCTTTGATTTGCACAAGAGGCTTATACCTAAAAGGCACCTAAAATTGAGTGTCCAAACTCAATTCTTCTGTTCCAACTGCAAGCTATACCTTACACTTCCCACAATCTTCCTTGTGTCTGTTAATGGTGATTCTAGCCTCCCAGATGTTCAGGCCCACACCAGTAAACTTAGATCACCCACCCCACCTGCCCCCGTCACACACACACTCCTTTATTTTATGTCTATTGGCAAATCCTATCAGCTCTATCTTTACAGTATATTCAGAATTTAACAAATTCTCACATCTCCATCTTCATGCCTTAGTCCAAGCTAGAATCATTTTTCATCTGGATTGTTGCATATATACCAAATTAACCTCCTCTCATCTATTCTAAACACAGCGATCAATTTAAAATGGAAGTCAGATTATGTCAGTCCGGTACTCAACATCCTCTGGTGCTTTCTTATCTCCATCTAAGATAAGATCAAAGTTCTTTACAAGGGCCTATAAAGGGCCTGCTGATCTGGGCCCCACTTCTGTCTGTCCTTATCTCCTCTCACTCATCCCGACATAGCCACACTTGCTTTCTTGCTATTCCTTGAATACAGCAAGCACATCTGTGCCTGGGGCTTTGCATTTGTTGCCTCTGCGTAAACCAGGGGTCAGCAAACTCTCTCTTTAATGGGCCATGTAGTAAAGATTTTCAGTTTTGTGTGCCCCATACAGCTTAAGTTGCAACTACACAACAGTGCCAATGTAACACAAAGACAGCCACAGACAACACGTAAACAACTGAGTGCGGCCGTATTCCAGTAAAACTTTATTTACAAGAATAGGCAGTGAGCTGGATTTGACCACTCCTTGGCCTATATTTCTCCTCCCCTAGATAGTTGCGTGACCCATTCCCACATTTTCTTCTTGTTCCTGCCCAGCTGTCACAAACTAACGTGACAAGGTGACATTGATGTTACCTAATTAATCAAGGTAGCCTTCCTTGATTTTTTCCCATAAAATAGGTGTAATTTCACCTCCTCTCCCCAACATATACGCATAGACACCTCCCATCTCCACCCCAGTCTCCCTACCCTGCCTTAGTTTTCTCCTTAGCACTAACCACTACCTGAGACACTATACATTTATGGGTAAGGAACTTTATTTTCTTCTTCGCTGTATCCTGGAGGCATAGGACAGTTCATTGAGGCAGAATGAATCAATAGACTCTGGGCTAGAGGGAGGAGCTCCTCCTGGCTTCAGAATAATAAGCCAACACAACCCCTTAGCATGTCACTTAGTCCCTCTGTTTACAAAAGTTGCTTTGAAAATGGGGAAAAAATAAGACATGCTGTAGAGATCAAATCAAATAGTAAATGCCAAAAAAAAAAACCTATTGAAAAGTAATAGAAATGTAAGTTTTGTTTGTTTGTTGTTGTACTCTACTCTCTTTTAATCTTCAAATCAAAGAACTTTGAGTAAATCTTTGAGATTTATAAGTTCTAAATAACCAAAGTAATTTTCTCTATATAATAAGTTCTTCTGCTTCAAACTTTATATATGGAGAAAAAAATTTAAATCTGCAGGAATAATTTGAAGATTCAATTCACTTTTTTCCCCTTTCCCCAAACATCCCTTAGTAATCTAAGCATCTACTGTAGAGATCAGGCACAGACCGTCATTTGGGCCTCTATTTTATAATTGAAGAACTAAAGGTTATTAAATTTTAATTTAATTGAGCCTAGAGTTGTATCATTGACCCACCTGTTTCTCTCAATAATTTGATTAGCAAGCCATGATTTCTGTTATATTTAAAATGGAAAGATCATATGCCAGAATATTATTTCTAATGTTTATGACTTCTAGTTTCTTGTGAATTAATTCTAATATTCATTCTTGTTAATTCTAAAGTGATCAGGTTTCAGAAAAGCACAAAGCTCTGCCCTGCAAACCCTCATCTTCTCCCACAGAAAGCCTTGGCATCTTCAGATACAGTGGAATGAGTATTTCCTACGTCCGGGTGGAGACTCAGGGTTCTATTGGCCAGGAAAGTACGTTAGGGGTCAGAGAACTTGGAATGAAGGAGTGGGGCTAACCGAAAAATGGAAGCCAAAATAATTCTGGCAGAGTAAAGCCCGTTTTGCCTGCTGCCCCTGAGCACAAATTGTTATGTCCAATTAGCAAACATAGGATCTGGGATTTTCTTGGCTGCCATACAACTCAGATTGCTGCTTTAGTGGCAGCCAAATGATTATCCAGGAGCACATCAGGAAGAAGGACAGAGATCCCCAAAACAGGACATTTGAAACATAATCTTTAAAGTGGCAGGCACGAAGTTCACAGTGTGCAAGTGAAACTTTCTTCCATTTCAAACACTAAAATTAATTTCTGACTCGAAGCCTACCATTCATTTTTTTTTTCAACCTGATGTGGAACATTAGTCTTGTCACATCAGGTAAGCTAAGGGATTTTTCAGCCATTTCCAGTTTTAAACTCAGTCATTCCAAGATGTTTGTTTTCTGTCCCCCTCACAATGCTGCCATGGTAGGGAAAGGGAATAGTGTTGACTTCTCAGCCTGGTTTGACATGCCAGGTCCTCAGCACAGGTGCTGAACCTCTGTCCTTCAAGGGCAGAGAGATGGTCTTGGGAAGCTGACTCGACTCCCTGCAGCTGACAGTTGGCTGAGATGTAGCCATGGACTCACAGATCTCTAGTAGGGAATGCCTATCCATAGCCATCTAATGTGACATCCCCTTGTCCAGTTGTGAGACACAAACTGGGGCCAAGCAGCCTTCTGCAGGCCCCTCATGCTTACTGCAGTGCTACATTCTTATTCGACTGGCTGGACCAACTGAGTAGGGTGGGAGATTTCTTCTCGGGGAAGCTGGTAGTTCCCTGGACCTCACCTAGAACAGAAGGCACAGGTTCGCTACTCTTGGATCACCAACCTGAAAGGAGGCAAAGGGAAAAAGAAGAGACTTCAGGGATAGATAACATTATAGGCTGAATGTTAATGTCTCCCTCTCCCCACCCAAATCTATATGCTGAAATTCTAACCTCCAATGTGATGGTATCAGGAAGTGGAAACTTTGGGAGGAAACTAGCCCTTATGAATGGGATTCATGCCCTTATAAAAGGGACCTCTCTCACTCTCTTTCTACAACGTGAGGACACAATAAGAAGTTAGTCTCTGGTCTAGAAGAGAGCCCTCTCCAGAACCCAACCATGTTGGCACTCTGGCCTTGGACCACTGGTCTCCAGAACTGTGAGAAATAAATGTCTGTTGTTAATAAGTCACTCTGTCTAAGGTACTTTGTTACAGTAACCCAAATATTACAGATACGTTTGTGAAGTGCCCTTCTCCAACTGTTCATCCACCTGAGGAAGGAGGTTCAAGGTATAGGTTTTGCCACATTTGTACCTAACTCTTCAACTTTTCTCTTCCTTTCTTCCCTGCTCATATCTGCATGGGGAGGGCAGAAAGAGCAGACAGAATTCTTTTTTTTTTAAATCAATCACTGTTGTCTGCCTCCAAAATCTTTCCATTCTAAATTTAGGCTTAAAAATGAAGACATTGTCTTTCTAGTTTGCCAGCAAGGTTTTCACAATCTCCCAGAGGGCCAAAAGACAAGGAAAGTGATTGGAGGTATGGACAAGGAGTAAGAGAAAAATCATAGTTATTAATGTCTCCATTTCTTTATCCTACTGTATTACATTATATTCAATATCCTTATAATAATATTATTATTACTGTCACAAGTTCGTATAAACTATAGAAAGAAGGAAGTCATCAATTTTATTTTAAAATATTATCATAAAAATCCTGGATTAGTGATCCAAATTCAGCTTGGTTCTAGCCTCCATATGTCCACAAAGGCCACACTTTTTTTTGCCTTTTAGGAAAAAAAATGTTGTCATCCAGATTATCTGAAGTCATGGATTAAAGGTAAGGCAAAGATGCCATCAGCAGTGTAACATCTCACTCCTTTGCATTAATAGACCTAGACCCTCTAACATAAATGATGAAAGACATGCCCCTTGCATGACAGCACGGTCACCGTTGTGTGAGTGCCTGGGCCCAGCTCTTCCACGTGGCAATTCTGAACCTGTGCTCCCCTGAAGAATTGAAATATCCCCCTCCCTTGGAAAGGGGTAAGTAGGGATAAATTTCAGAATTTATGGAAGACGAACATTGTTTCTTTTTTTCTACTTTTCAATTTCTGTCTCCGATTCCATTTTTTGCAAAAATATTTTTGAGCTGTTGTTCTAAAACATTTTGTGAAATTTTTATGGTAGTTTGTAACATTGTGGAGATGATTAGAAAGATTCTGAATCAGAGTTATAAACAGCATCAATAGCAAATAATCCGTTAATACAGCTTGACTTTGTCTTTCCTCTTAGGTTTAATTAACCATTCACCAGGAGTTAGTTAACTTTTCTTCAAGTTTTCATTGTGTTTCATTTCAATTCATTTGTCTAAGTTTTTAGTTGATTTTCTATACAAGTACTGGAGGAAATATCATTCCTCCTAACATCTTATCATCACCACCTTTGTGATATTCTTTTTTTGGCATTGACTTTTTACTTGTTTTTGTTGGTTTGTTTGTTTATTTGGTTGTTTGGTTGGTTGATTTTTTTTTAATCAGTGACTTTTCTAAACCAGTAATTTTGAATATGTTGCATAGACTCCTAGTGCTTCCAATCCAAACAACCAGAAAACTCAACTGACCATAACAATACTAAAATTCAGCATCATACCTGGTCGTCATAGTGATCACGGTGATGTAGCTGTGAAGGGACCTGACGCTGATGTCCCCAAAAAACCCTCTTTTAATGAATCTGCTCTAGGTGCCAACACAGCAAACTAAAACTTGCTGTTAGGCTGGTTTCCTACCAGCTGTCATATCCTATCCTCAATGGCTCAGTTCCCCTGTCCTATTTCACTCCAGGTTGTGAAACCTGTTATACCCCTAGAATTACTAGTAGAAGTTGTTTGGTTGCAGTTACAAACATGCTCATTCTGCTAACATTTTATAGCAGTATTGAAAATGTCCTAAATTCTTGCAGTCTCTTTCCCTTTTTTAATCATTAAGGATGAAGGAAATGAAAATAATTTCCTTGTTGTTCAGGAGTTCCTCTGCTCATGCAGCTTATTTCTCTCACCTGGAATAGAAATGCATTTTAATTCCTAAAATATGCATGTTTAATAAGCACATTGTCATTATACTTGAAAACTAGAAACTTACAACAATAGAAGTCACAACACTCCAATGAAGCCTGAGAAGAACACATAATAAAACTGTGATATAATTAAAAATTTACTTCTATCTCATAAGGCACAATATAGAGTGGTTTTATGCATACTAATAACTTACACAGTCCAATTGCAACTACTAATATTGAGTGCAGACAATATATCAGAAGTAGCAATTATCGAAATGCCTTCCCATTGAAAGTTGCAAGTATGATCCCCACCCTCTACCTCTGAAATCCAACATATCCCCTCTCCCCAAGCAAATTAACACAATTCTTCTTTTATCAGATTATCTCACTCCTTCTTACAAGCCATTTCCAGGCTGTTTTTGGTTTTTGTTTTTTTAACGTGGAAAGTTCTGCTATTCCCAGAAACCCAAGCTCAGCATTCTACAAATAGCTAAAATTTTATGTCCTCAATGAAGCTTTTCTTGATGGGTTGAAAGAGAAGTAGCTGTTTCTTTCTATTTTATTTTGCCTCCATGTGTAACACTCTGAACTTGCCATTCCTCAAACTATATTACATACTTTGATATTTATGTGTTTGTTCACGTTTAATCACTTTAGCCTGAGGGCGGTTGTTTATGTCAGTTTACTATTTTATATTTGAAGTTCTGTTCTCTAAATTCTGTGAGACAGAATTTAATGATTTTTATGAAATGCCTACCAGAGGGCTTCCTCCAAATGTATTCTTAATAAATGTGTTTTTGATGCTAGTATAGCAAGATAGCTGGTGGTTTATTTGTTTTTTCCTAATTAGATGTTTTTGAATGTTCACCGTGTGCATATTTGGCTTTATTCATGTGTTTTTGAAGAAACACGGACACTAGTTAAGCACCATTCTGATCAGAGAGAAGACATATGTTCTATCCTAGTAGCATTTTCCAGGAAAGCAGCCTAACAGCAAAGGATGGGTGTCGTGGGAGAGAGTAAACTCAGGGCTCACCTTGGTTCAGGACCACATCAGTCTTTTCCCAGCTCCCTAGGTGAAGTTTCACCCTGAGCTGCCAGGCTCACTTCCCTCTGCATGTTGCATGGTCCCTGATGTGTGTCCACATAACAAATATAGAGGAGCTATATCAATCCTGAGGGCACCAATTCTTCCATGTCAGTGAAAGAGAAATGACCCAAATAACTAGCTGTCATGTGGACGTTTCCGTGTGGATGCCACACAGGCACTCCTAATTCAACTTATCTAAAACCAAGCTGCTCATCTCTCCCCTTGAACAAGCCCATGTTCTCTCCCTCAGAGAAGACCACCACTATCCACCTCTCACCACCACATCCAATTAGTCACCAAGCCCTAGGACTCTACGTCCTCAACAGCTCTAGGTCTGTTTCCTTCTCCCTCCCATTGTGCCACTCATCCTAGTTCGGGCTCTCGTTGTCACTTAGATTATTGCAGTGTTGCAATCACCATCTCTTTGTCTCTAGCATGGAATCTCTTTTTGTTACTCAAGGATTATTTTTCCAAAATAAAAAATCTAATCGTGTTATGTCTTTATTCCAAGCTCTTTACGTCTCTGCACTCCCTGTCTCCGGGATAGGACTTTTACTCTCTTTCTCTTCACCGCTTGGTCCCTGCCTGCTTCTCCAGTTCTCTCTTGTCACTACTCACCTTGCATTTTACTTTCCAGAAATATGGAAAACTGTCTTCTTTTCCCCAGCCCTGCTTTTGCCTGTGCTTGGAACATGCCTTCCTTCTTATCATCCCATGAATCCAAAGTTACGTCGTCTGATCTATGATGCCTCTGTCATTCCCTCAAAAAGACTGGGTGTGTAGTCACTCAGGCCCTGATGGCCCATGCTTATTTTTGTTTTGTAACTTTTTATGGGACTGCTGAGCAATGCCAAGTTATAGCATTCATTCACTAGTTTGCAATGTGAATGGCCTCCTGGAATTAGTGCAGTACACAGCATGTATGTTAGCAGAGGTTGGCTCTGACTGTTCGCATGCCTGCCTCTCTGCTGGACTGTAATCTCTTGCAGGAGAAAAATTTACCTTTAATTGCTTTATCTCCAATAGCTAGCACCAGTGTCTGACAGGGTGTTTTGTTAAATGCCTAGTGAATATCTATCTATCTGTCTACATATGTATGTATGTATGTATGTATGATCTATCTGTCCACACATATGCACACACACTCTCCTAAAAAATAATTGTCCTTCCTCCTAAGGAATGTAGGCATAAAATACACAGGCACATAAATGCAATTCAATCCAATTAGATTAAGTCCAATCCAAATTAAGTTAATCCACTTAAGTTTCCTTCAGTAATTTCATAGTTTAAAGTTCAAGTGATTAGAGAATTACCTTAGAGTTTGTAAGAAAATTCCATTTTCATTCCTAAAAGTTTTTAAATTAATGAATTTCATTTTTCAGAGCAGTTTTAGGTTTACGGAAAAATTGAACAGAAGGTACAGAGCTTCCATGTATACCCCGTCCCCACTACGCACCCTTCCCCCATCGTCAGCATCTAGCACCAGAGTTCTACCTTTGTTACAACTGCTGAACCTATGTCAGCACATCATTATCCCCCAAAGTCCATAGTTTGTAGTTGTGTTTTACATTAGCGTTCGCTCTTACTGTTAGACATTCTATGGGCTTTGATAAATGACCTATATCTACTATCCTACAGAATACTTTCACTGACCTATTTTCATTTGTTTTAAATTTCTGAATTCAAAGACTTACTTACTTTCGATTTTTTTTTCCCTGAATGTTTTTTTATAAACAATGGATATATTCCAGTTTCCTTGAAGTCTTTTTTTCTATCTCTTACTAAGAAGATGGCTCCAACGATGCCACCGGAAACATGTGTGAGTGTGGTTGTGAGACAGTTGCCCCCAAATCTCTGCCTGCAACTGGCTGGGACTCTCTCCACTGTCTGGCTTATTTGATGACTGCAGGTAAAGGAGACACCAGTCTCCGTTTCGTAGTTTGACTTGTCTATTATTTTCCTTCTTACCTTTTCAAAAAACTACATTGAATTTTATATTATAATTTAAAAATTATAAAAATAATTGAAGCTAACATTAGAAAGTTTGGATAGTAAATACAAGATACATAAATGTAAAACCAAAGCAATCTTGGTTTGTTTATCACTACAACATCCAGTGACAAATATGTTAACATTTTGATTTATTTCCTTCTAGTGTTTTTCCTACCTATGTGTGCACACAGACACATGTATACTAAACATATTATATAGATACATATATTTGAGTCATACTGTCTAAATAATTTTGCATTTTGCTTTTTGATGAAACATACAGTAAGCATTTCCTTATGATCATCAAAATCCTCTGAAAATAATTTATTATATTCCATTGTATGTATCATGCTTTATTTAATCCATTTGTATTATTTGACATTTAAGTTTTTTTAAATATATTTTTGCCAGTATCAATACATTTTTGGACATAAATTTTTATTTGCAAGGATGCTTATTTCCTAGGGATAGATTTCTAGAAGAGCACTCATGGTTGAGAGTCCAGCTACATTAACTCTATGTAGTAATTCTTCTACTTACCCTGCCTGAGCAAAGTCTTTTTGGGAATATTTGCAATCTTTAGGGTCTTTACATCATTCACAGAAAAGTATGAGAGAGAAAGGAGCAGCAGCACCATCTTTGGTATTGCTGCAGGGTTCAAGTTCCAGTTCGAACCCTTACAGACCATGTGCACTTGGACAAGTTACTCAACATCTCTCCATCTTGGTTTCTTTAGTTGTAAAATTGGGATAATAGTAGTTCCTTTGTAGGGCTCTTGCTGGGAGGATAAATATACTAAATGTATGATGTATTTTAAAATGTGTTTAGGTACTAGTGTAGTTGAATTATAACCTTAAGGCTGGAGTACTCCAGTGAGAATTCTCTCTTTAGCCTTCCACGAGGATGAAATTGCCCCAAGATGTTGTGACACCTGAGGAGTATTTTCAGCTTATTTGGGATCACATTTAGTACCCCAAAACAAAGTCTTTAGCTTGAGCTTTCTACTCTTATTTCTCTTTGAAATTCCATTATGGAAAGCTCTTTCTGCTCGCTACCCACGTGATTGCTAGACAATGATATGAACTCCTCGGTACAGGTCAAAAGATAAATTATATCAAATAAGAACACAGAGTTAGTGTAAATAAAAGAGTTCATAATCTTTTCCACTTTTTTTCTTTGTACATAGCCAATGGAAGTTCCTTGATTAACGGATTAAGGATGTATAATCAGATCCAGAAAACAATCTATTGCTAACTACTTGGGTCAGATTCAAAACTTTTTTTTCCTTAGTTTCAAATTTTAATATAATTTCTTACTTACAGAAAAGTTGGAAAAAATATTAAGGGAACTCTATTATTTCCTCTTCCCAGATTCAACAATTCCTAACATTTTGCCCCATTTACTTAAGCATTTGTTCTCTTTCTTCTTTTTAGCCACAAATACTTCAGTATCTATTTCCTAAGAACTGACTCTTACACAATGAAAGTACTTCCTTCAAAACCAGAATATGCAACATTGATACAATATTGTCATCTGATTCACAGTTTTTATTCAAATTTCACAAATTGTTCCAATAATATCCTAATAACTTTTTTTTTCTGGTTCGGGATATAATTAGAATCACAGGTTGTCTTACTTGTCTCTTTAGTTTTGTTTAATTTGAAACAGTTCCTCAGCCATTCTTTTTCTTTCATGATCATGATGTTTTTGAAGAGTAAAGTCAGTCATTTTGTAGAATATTGTTCAGTTTGGATTTCTTTGATGTTTCCTCACAATTATCTTCCAGTTTGTATTTTTTATTATCAAAAATACCATAGAATTGCTATTGTGTCCTTTTCAGGATATTACATCAGGAAGTACATATGTCAATTTGTTTCACTATTAGTGACATTAACTTTGATTATACAAAAAAATTTATGTTTGTTAATCAAATCTGCTGTAAAGGTACTGTTTTTCTGTTTGTAATTAATAAATAATTTGTGGGAGATTACTCTGAAACGATGTAAATATCTTCTTGCTCATCAAACATGATTTCATCCACTAGTTTTAATATCCATTAAAGTAGATACTCTTTTTTTTTTTAATATGTCTTTATTATTATTTTAACACTTTCTTACTTTCTGGCACAACAAAATGTTCCAGGCCTATTTTATAGTTTCCCTGCCCCAGCCCTGGCCTCAGCCATATCCTTAAGGATCCCTGGTGCCTTTTAGTGAAAAATGATATTTAGAAACAGATCTGAGTGTTTGATGTACTCATTGCTATTGCGGTGTTTTTGCTAAGAAATGCACACACACACACACACACACACACACACGTGTTTATGACTCTTTCTATCAAATAATATATTTATTATATCTATATAATTATATATAATAAATTCATGCTGATATCTCTAATTCCAATCTATACCACAAGGATCACAAAATTTTTAAAAGGTAGAATAGTTGGGACTGGACATTAATTAATTGGGGAGAAGAGAGAGGAAGAAGTCAAGGGTGACTGAAAGTTGGCATGCGCAAGAGCTCAGTATATAACGTTTTGTGTACCAATGTTTTTTGTTGTATGTGCCAAACCTACTAATAAAGCCTAAGATTGCATTACTTTCTTAGCAGCTGTATCATAGTGTTCCTGCATATTGATCTTGTGGTCAAATAAAACTCAAGGTCTTTTCATATTAACTGTTGTTGAGCAAGGTCTCCTGCCTGTCTCCTTAAGAATTTAACTTTTTAAAACTATACACCGTGTATGCCTATGAAATTTTGTCTTGTTAATATTAGACCATCATTCATCTTTTTCAAACCCCTTTAACCCTGGTTTAACTAATATACTAGTTTTGTCCCTAAAAATTACACAAAGCTTTTATAACATGCCATCTATGTGCTTTGGCTGATTTTCCCAGCAGATAAAACAGACAGTCAGGAAGACAAAGCTGCAGCATGCTGTTGGTGGTGGTGGTGGGGGGCGGGGGTGATAAACCTGGAAGCGAACCTGAAATTTTGGTCACTTCTTGCTACAGTATTATATGTTACGAAGTAGACAACTGGGAGTCAGGTCACCAAATTCTAAAAAACAAAAAAGGTAAAAGTAAGAAGTGTAACTCCAGATCCGTAAAAAGGCAACGGAATCTAGAATCCAGTTCCTTGATGGCTCTCATGCATGCTGAAAAGTGCTAATCATATATCAGTTCCATCCTTGGCCCTCTGTTCTTCTCAGTTACACATTCTTCCTAGGTGATCTACTCCACTTCCATGGCTTTAGACTCTCCAACTACTGTCCTATAGCAGGGACTGATAGCTATCCCGACTTCCATAATAATAGAATTCTAGCTGTTTCGTGTCAAGCAAGCTAGGAATTGCATTTCCTGATTCCATTGTAGCAGATATGGACATGCAGTAGTTCTCAAATGTGGAATATAATTAGAAATATGTGCAACTTCCCCCTCACTTGCTTAAGAGGAAATCTCTGGCCTCAAACTTCTACTCTTTTCTCCAAGTATGGACACTAGAAAAACCTCATGTTGAACATGGGAAACCTACCATCAACCTGGATCCCTGAATAACTGCGTGGAGCACAGCCAGCTGCCATGTGCTAGAATTTTATGTGAGTAAGAAACACCTTCCATTTTGTCTAAGCAATGACATTTCTTGTGTCTCTCCTGAGTACCTTCCCCATATATCCAACTGCCCACTGGATATTTCCACTTTTGCATCTCACAGTTACCTTAAATCTAACTTATTTCTCTTCGGATTTTCTTCTCCTTTCAGGCACTATTGTCTTCCTAAATGCAGAAATTTTGGAGTTCTTATAAACTGTCCCTTTTCCCTTTTGACTGTATCTAATCTGAACAACTTGGTTATGACCCCTTTATTTCTCATCTATCCAATCTTTCCTCTCCATTCTTGTGTTTACTGCTTTAGACTAAGTCCTAGTCATCGTAGGCAGGGATTAATACAACAACACAATAATTCATTTTCCAGCTTCTATTCTTGCTCCCAGACAATTCATTGTTGCCTATTTCTATATTGACTGGCTCAATGATCTCATCTGAAAAATAAAGATACCAATAGTATATATCTTATGGAGTTTTATGAGAATTAATTGAAATTATGCATGCCAAGCATTTAGCATGGTGCCTGAGATATGTGTTAGCTATTATTAATACTATTATTAGCATTTTAACTGTGTTAAATATTAGCTGTTATTACACTATTATTAGCATTTTTATGTTATTACTCTTCTTAAAATTTCTTAATAGATTACAGCATAAAGTCAAATTCTCTGGTGAGCTGGCTAATACACTGTAATCTGGTCCTCACCTAGCTCTCCAGATATATCTCTTGCTGTTGTCCCTTTCACAGTCTGTGTGTAGGTTTATTGAAATATCTATAGTTCCCTCAAGATGCCAAACTCTTCCATACTTCTTCATACATGTTGATCCCTCCGTGCGAAACACCCTGTTTCATTGTCTTTCTCTAACTCTTATTATCCATTAATCTTTCAAATCTCAGCTCATATATTACCTCCTTTAAGAACTGTCTATGTTGCTTTCTGATACAGTTTAAGTGCATGTTCTATGTGCTTGCGGAATATCCTGTTTTCCTTTATTGTGGTAGTTAGGATAATGTTTGATAAATGTTAATTAACAATAGATATGTTTTTGGTGTTTAACCGGTTTGTCTTCTTTTTTGGGGGAATTATCCTGACTTGGTGAGCTTTAGTGGCATTATTTGGACAAGTCTTCACCATGTTTATCATGTCCTTTTGGAACATGTTCAGAGACTGGGCTGAGACAACTTTAAATGTCTATCGAACATTTGAATTAAGGAACAAAACTGTGGCTGGTTAATATGGGTTCTAGACTTATAAAGCATGGAAATTTGAGGCCAGAGGCAATGCTTTAGAAAGGAAAAAAGAAAAAAGCTTACACATATAAAACCACAGACAGAATATAGAAAAACAGGAATAATAAATACGTAGAGACAGTGGTTCTTCAGAGAGGAGAATGGAATGGATGCTTAGAAATGAAATAGAAACCATTCAACCTGACTTAGCAAGAGAGCAGCTGTCTCATGAATTTGAGCTTAGATTTTATTCACTTAGGTTGGAAAATCTTTGTAAATGATGGAGAAAACAACCAAGTTCCCACAGTAATTTATCTTACTTCTTAACTATAAAAATTTATAATAATAAGTGATAATCCAAATGATACTGATTAATAAGGTAACTCCATAGAAATTGTGATGCTGGTCTTACTTGTGCACATATTTATTTTTAAAAATTAAAAATAACTGAAATTCATTTCATTTTTGACTGAGGCTAAGATTTTTTTATAGTTATTCATTCCAGAATGGCAATGACCGATAACTAATGGTCATACATAAATTCAATTCTTTCTGTAGCCAGCATAGAATGACAAAAGTAAGAAGCTACAAAAGTGTTCTGGGAGTTTCAAATATTGTTATTGGATAAATTATAAATTAAGGAACTAGCCTCTTGAAGGTCAGCCTAACAAATTTTTTGAGGACTCAAGTCCAATATTCCAAGGGAATGTGTTTTCTTTTATGTTTGTGTATGATGTGGTTTGAAGCTTATTATATCTTTGCTTTGTTTTTGTACCTCCTTTTCCTTTCAGCTCAGTTTTATTTTCCACATAGAGTTGTATGTTTCTAGAAAAAGTAAATTCTTATAAATTCTAAAACATAGGGACCAAATAACCAAAAATTTAAGTGTTATTTGAAGGGGATTCTGCAAGGAAAACATTGGATGAGTCATCAGAAGGCCAATGAGTCATCAGTTCTGCCATTATTTAAATATATAATCTGGGGAAAGTCAGTTGACAGCAGTTCTCCTCCCTTCAGTTATCTTGTCTCTACAGTAAAGATCATAATCTCTTTCCTGCTTACCTTGGAGTTGTAACAATCAAATGTGTATTTTGAAAAAGCTGAAGGTTTATATACAACAAGGCCTTATTAACATCCTACAATAGAATATTGGTTAGGGTTGACTGGAGTGATTTGTCAGTCCAAAGATGTTATACTACAAGTCACTGATTTTGTCTACATAAGAAAGGATGTTTCCAATTATATGCCATAGTCATTGAGAGCACAGGCTGTTAATTTTCTCAACTGTAAAATGGGATTTCATAATTATATAAGCAAATGGGATTGTAAAGAGCTCAGCAGAACTCCTGACACAAAATAAGGACTCAAAGAAAATTCGGTATAGACGTGAATATTAGCTCTGCTCTTTGACCCAGAATGGACTTTGGAGAAGGGAATTACTGATAAGAAGTGTGAAGCTGACCAGGTGTAGAAATGTGGTCCCAGGTGTAGGGTTTCACAGCAAATCATCTCTGCGTTCCTGTAACACCCCTGGTATGCAAGGATCTGGTTCCTTGCATTTCTCTCCTGGGAAATGGGTTATTATTGGTCATTAATTCCTGCTAAATGTCAGTCAATCTGGTGGCATTTTCCTGGCCCCTGTTTTCCCAAAATATTTTAGATACAGAAAGTTTAAACCAATGTTTTGATTAAACATTGTACAGCCAATCCAGCACAAATTTAGAAAATGTTTAACCAGCCCTATCTAGTTTATTTAAGGTCTTTCTGCAAATATTTACAGAAAGCTATCATCAAAACCACACCTATGTCTTAATATAGTGGCATATAAAACGTATGATGATATTAGATGTGGATATAGAACTATGTGGCAGTGTACAAGAAATGCATGGAAAAAGTAATGAAAACTTTGTGCATCATGAACGCTGCTCTACAGATATACATTATCTTAAATGGACTGGTGATGTTAGTTCAGAAGGATAATTTTAACTTTCTTCAGCTCTCTAGACTTGTTAATTTTGGTTGTTGTTCTGAATACATTTGTAATCACCTATAAGATGTACACGTCATGAGTATAATAGAGGGCAGGATGTCATAGCTGTCATTGAGAGAACAACCCCAGTGCAGCAATGATAATAAGGAACCATACATACTGGAGATGTAGTAAGCAGAGACAGTATACTATCACAATAACACAAGAATAATGTAACATTATATGCATTTTCAGAAAACAAGGAGAAATAACTCTTTCGTAATGAAACACTGAGCATGCAACCTTGAGGTTTACCAATTGTTATTGCATTAAATTAAAACAGACTTTTTTTTTCTTAAAATCAAATCTTGAAAAGGCTCAATTCATTTATAGAATGCATAGAGTACCAGGTTTGTACTGGCACAAAAGATGTTGATGGGAAATAGTGGCAACAGGACAAAGAAAAGAGTCAAACTTAAATTAGAGTTTTAGAAGATTATCTGTGGATCTCCTATATTTGAAATGCCATTTCCTGGTTCAATGCATTTTAAAAGCTGTCATGTTTCTAAATGTGATATATGATTTAAACTCTAACCTATGTTGGTGTTTAATTTTAATTATAGTTTTTCTTTTTACAGTAAAGAATAAATTAAAAAGAAAATGGTGTAATACAAAAATATTACCTTTAGATGATAGTTTCTCCGCCATTCTTTTGGTTTGGAATGCTCTAGTATTTAGACAAAGTCACCTTTAGGAAACACTACAGGATTAAATGCTGGCTATACTTTTGTTTTAAGTGCTGCAAAATACAACTCCTTACACCTGCTATAAACTAAATGCTTTCATTGACTTCTAACGCTCATTCCTGGGTAACTCTTCAGGATTCAAAGCCAGGTGAGAAAGTGTCCC
This sequence comes from Indri indri, assembly GCA_004363605.1. Taxonomy (NCBI): domain Eukaryota; kingdom Metazoa; phylum Chordata; class Mammalia; order Primates; family Indriidae; genus Indri; species Indri indri. The sequence goes on from RJWJ010005921.1 coordinate 59,417, forward strand.
TGTGAAAAATCACTGAGTGCAAACATGTGAAAGCACATTTGGGATTTATAGAGAAATGATTGCTTAAAGCAGCTTAACTATGAAGGGTAGAGATTTTAAAGTATAACAATTTTTTAGTAAATTAGGTAGGAATATTCTTCTCCATTCCACTAATTCCACTTTTGTTAATGTACATAACAGATCCTGATGTTGGTGTTTCCCAAATTTTAATGTTTATAACAATCCCCAGACTTCTGTATTAAAACAACATACTCCCAAATTCTAAATCTCCTCCCTATCCAGTAGGTCTGGGATGGGCTCAGGGATCTGCAGTTTTAACAAGACCTCAGGTGATTTTGATGCACTTGTTTGGACCAATGCATGTGCATGTGTGTGTGTGTGTGTGTGTTTGTGTGTATGTGTGCGTGTGTGTGTAGACTTGGTTATTTGTCATGTGCCTTCCTATCCTAGGTGATTCTGTGCTTCTGCACTTCTGCTTTTCTTGGCTCCTGGGTTGGGTTTCATGTGACTGTAAAACCACCTCCTAGAAGCACTTTACAAGAGCAGAGTGGAAGTAGATGTTCCTCTCAATCTCCATAAAATCAAGTTTCACATCTGTTAGATGGAAAGAATGGCAGCTGTCATGACAATCATATGGACATACACATACACATACACATGTAGTACTTAATATCTAAGTTAGCACTATCTAGTTATTTGTATTATTATTGACAAGTCATAGCATTGTGACTTTTCCTTCCTTGGAAAGGTAGAATGTGGCAGAATGAAAACATGGTGGGTCTGACAATTTTATTTATTAGTAGGAATACAGAAAATAAAGAAGAAAGTTACAGAATCATCAAAGGGCAGAATGTGTCTAGAATTTCATCAGTGAGCAAATATACTTGTGCTACATAAAATGAATTCTGTGTCATTTATTATTTATAAACTTACATGATTATTTGAGTAAAATCACTAAGACATCATGTGACCTTCTGTATTCTCTATTTCTAAAACCTTTTTGAGTGCCTTCTAAGAAAATTAAAACTGGAATCATTTAACGTAAACATGAACTTGAATGGAATAGCATAGCAACTTAGATCTGGCTGAAGCATCTGTCAATGAGTTTCATGCTTCACTAACCCACAAAAGAGGAAGATAAAAGTCCTTTGATTTTTCTGCCTTCCAACCCTAGAACAGAGTGTCCCTGACTTTAAAATGGATGATCTCCAAAAAGAGAAAAATGAAAAGATAGCTTGACATACTATTAACTGCTAGTATTTTTAGTATTTCAAAATATTCACTGTATATATCCTTTCAGTGAAATATGCAACTATGACATTTCCAAGAAGTGATGGTGTGTGGTGTTAAGGACAATGAATGGGAGTTTGCCACAGGGATCTGATACTCCCACATGTTCTGTCTGCAGGAGAAAGTTATCTGAGGCCACATATGGTGTCGGCTGCTCCCTAATGTGAGATAGACATGAAAAAGTTTGTTATTTTTCACCAGTGCTATGACTTACGAATAATATCAAATAATTAAATAGTGCTAACTTAGATAGTAGTGTTACATACGTGTGTGTGTGTGTGTATCCATATAATTGTCATGATAACTGTCTTTGTCTCCATCTTATAGATGTGAAACTGAGCCATGAAGAAATTAAATCCCTTGCACAATGTGACACAGCTGGTACGTGACAGAGCTGGGATTCAAACCCATGCGACATGACTCCGGAGTGTTCTTAACTAGTATATAACACCACCTCCCAATGTAAAATCAGTTGTCCTGTTGAGTAGTACACACCTGGGTAGGTTGTACAGTTAATCCATCTATGTTGGCATTACTGAGAACATTGTTGGATTTTCTTTAACGTGATTAATTGCTGATACAGGGAGTGAAATACCCCCAGCAGCTGTGTCTGGCAACATGAAAAGGCAACGAGTTGGCCCTCTGGCTAGGCACAGCCCACAGACAAGCTTGGTTTGGTCTGTGGCTTTGGCTGTTACAGGGTGTCACATTTTAATTAGCTACCAAAATAAACACAATGAAATTTAAAATCCTTATATGCTAATCTAAATTTCTGTTCTCTCAGAAAATCGGAGCCTTTGCATTCTGCTTGTTTCACCAGTTTCCCATCGTCGTATCTCCCAGAAATGGGCTGCGGGTCGCTCTTGCCACATCTGCATTCATTCTACTTCATTTGTGCGTTTTACCTGTCTGGCCTCTCAACCAATTCATTTCATGGTACTTTAACAAAAACATGTTTTCACGGAGTAAATGGAAATAAAACAATTATCGAAATGTGCTAAGGGGAATTTTAGAAGGGTGTCCTTTAGGTTAGAAGGGCATTTATTCCTATGCATATCCACAAGGAGTTAAAGGATAAATGTGGAACATTATTATGAGCAAAAAGAACTAAGAGATTAAAACCATGGGAAACATAAAAGTTAATTCTGGCCCTTCCCCAATTTTCTGTGTGCCTCAAGCAAGTTCCTCAACTTTCATAAAGAGCAGTGTATTTTCTAAATTGTGAGTATTATTCACACTATAAAATAAAGAAAAATTTTCATGCCGTGGTCAATGTGTACTATTCCAGGGAAGATCAAAATGTCAGAAGAACAAATAGAAAAAAGATTCCATAACAATATCACAAATCCCTCTTTATTCAAGGATGAAAAGTCACTGATTCTCCAAAAAATAGTGCCCATCAGAGTAATCACAAGAGTAGACAGTAACTTTATAATGTTGCTAGATAAGAAATGCCCAAATGTGTTTCTCCAATGTGCTGCAGATATTTTTCTCATGTGTTCACCAAGAACTAGCCCATAGAAAATTCAATAGCCAAACACACTTTAGATTGTATCTTTAAAATGTTTGCTTTTATCTGTGTTACATGCAAACCACTTTATGCCTTGTTTTACATGCAGTGTTAGGATTTGTGGAACCATGCACCCAAACCTCCAGTTATTTAGTTATTGGTTCATTCCTATGTTCATTTGCAAGATATTCACCCAGTCTCTACTACATGCCAGGTTATCACCTTGTCATTATAATTTATAACTTGATCAAGGACATGGTTGGAATGGTGAGGGATTTTCAAAGTTATTTTGGAGGATGCTCTATGTGCTCATTGTTATATTTTGAAATTTGAATGCTGTCCCAGTTCCTGATATTAATGAAGAAATATTCCCTCACCTTCAAGTTCCAAAATTACTAGCAAAGTAGCAAACATCCCAGAAATATGTTGTCTGCAACATCATTTGTGAACCAAGCTAGGAGAAGTGTCTGCATAGTAGTTTGGTATCAGTCTGCTGACACTGAAGGGAAAGGGCTGATGGGATTTTAATGAACTCATTATTTTTCTTTGTGAAAAATTGCCAGTCTCCCCGCCCCATCCCTATCATTCTGCAAAATCTGTTTCAGAGCCTTTGCAATTCTGTGGGATTCCTTTTGGCAAATTGTTTGGGTCATGTTGCCTTGGCCTACCTTCTTCCCCTTTTTTACAACTTTACCCTTCCTTTACTCGTCACGTTAGAGAAACGTTTTAAAGTCAAATATGCCAAGGATTCCTTCATACAAGATACAGATGACATCAGTGATTAAGGTTTTAGAATATCTTCAATACATTCACCTAGATTAAAAATCTAGGAGATTTTATTTAGATCTTTTAAGGTTCCAGAATTATAATTCAGACATAGCCTGTAAGCAATTATTTACAAGCCTGCTTCCTTTCCTTCCTAATGTAAAAGCACAGTGAACAGCGTCTTGGCCACTTGGCCACTGAGCAATTGCAGCAGGTTCCAGTTGAGACTACCAGCCAGAAGCCTGTTTATACCCTACTGAGAACAATTTATATGAACTAAGTCACAAGGAAGACACAAGAAGGAAAAGGTTAACCCTGCCAAATGGGTGTCTAAATGAATTAAATGAAAGCCATGGTTCACTCTTTCCCCTAGAATCCCGGGTGAAAATTAGAAATATAACCTCATTGATTAGAAGTATTTTTGGATTTTTTTTCTTTCACTTTGTGGCTTAGCACATATTCATTTGAAAACTCTTCTCTACTTTTATTTCACTATAAAAAAGTTTATTCTCTGATTCCGAATGCACCTGGCTGGAACGATTGAGATGAGTATGTGCACATATGTAGGGGCTGGAGTTGAGGGGAGTGGAGCCCAAAAAGAAGGAAATCAAAACAGCTCTAAAGGTCTCTTTTTTTAATCACTCCAACCAGTGAAATATATGTTTTATTAGGCATTTACAAACTCTGTTTATAAGTCTGCTTCCTTTCCTTCCCAATGTTAAACCACAGTAAACAGCATCTAGGCCGCTTGTACACTGAACAATTGCAACAGGTTCCAATTGAAACTACCAGCCAGAAGCCTGTTAATACCCTAATGAGAACAATTTGTATTAATTAGATTGTGCTATCCAACTAATAGGTTCAGTTCCATCAAAGTCTATATAATTGGAATTCTTAGAATGCAGAAACATGTTTTTTGTAGGGATTTATTTTCTTTTCCCAAGAAAGAAAAATGCAGATAATTCACAGCATGTTGTCATCATCTTCAACGTTTGTGAGCACATTTGTGTAAGGATATTGATCCAAGCCTTGGAAATACATGAATACATGGGAGTATAAGGTATCATCTGTTTTTGTTATGTTTTTCAACCACCAAGGAGCTGACAATTTACATGAGGAAACAGATTATATGCATATGCAGATTATTAGCAATATGTATGGTAAATGGTGTAGACAATAATGATGTAGGACAGGGTGGGATAAAAAGCTGATATGAAAAGTTCCATGGAAATTGTTAGCATTTTAAGTTTCCTGTGGCTTAATGCTCTCCTAAGGCTTAATATCAACCAGAAAAATGACTATTCAAAAGAATTGAAGAAAGGACAATGGATGGAAAACTCACTCAATTTCTTTCCTCTCAATTTCTCTACCTGGGATCTGATTATTTCCTTTGCCCTAATAACTGGAGAGTTTCCTGGATCTCTGGCTCCCAACCCAGTTGGGAGGCTTAAGCCTCTCATCTGTGGCTCTTTACATTGCCCCAAAATTGCTTTAGGACAAGGTTCAGCAAACTTTTTCTATAAAGAGCCAGATAATAAATATTTTAGACTTTGCAAGCCATGTTGTTTTTGTCATAACTACTCAGTTATACAACCGTAGCACAAAAGCAGCCATGGTTAATATGCAAAAAATGAGGATGGTCAGATTCCATTAAAACTTTATTTATGGACATTGAAATTAGAATTTCATATAATTTTCATGCATCATGAAATATTATTCTTTATGCGATTTTTCGTACTCGCTTAAAAATATAAAAAACATCTTAGCTCGTGGGCTGTACAAAAATAGATATCCAGGAACGCATGTCACTTTTCAACTTATGTTGACTATTAGAATTCTACTGCTCTAAGATCATGCTGTTTTCTTCCATTTACCAAATGCTTTTGCAGCAATAAAGTCAATTATAATTTCAGATTTAACATCCTTTTGTTAAGCAAATAATATAAAAAGGCTTTTTACAAATTATGTAAAAAGGCTTTGTTTTACTAGATAAAAAACACTTTGGTAACGACTCATCTCTATGTGCAAAACCCAAAGAATCTATAATTTGCTGTGTGAACTACTGTTGAAAACTTTGCTTTCATTGCTAACTCTGGACATGAATAAGCCTTACGAATGCCTTCCTTTATCAGTCAAAATCCCATTTTTGCTCTAGCCACAGCTCGTTCTATAAAGGAGACAAGTCCAACTGAAACTTTAATGATAAAATAATAAATACTTATTAATTAATTATTAATTATTTTATTTAGTGAATTATAAATAAATACATATTATCAAACATATGCTACTGTTAAATTTGCCAACAACTTCATATCAATAAATAATATTAAGCATGAAAACTGTCATTGCCTGGTATATGTGGAAAGAAATGAAGACTAAATGAGAAGCAGCAAGGGCTACTGACTGATTCAGAGCTTGTTATAGTGAAGG